>JBAJHX010000024.1:6450299-6462777 GCA_037176925.1 Amniataba percoides | reverse complement strand
TCCCTCTCTCCCCTCTCTCTCTGCCCAGAAAGGTTTGAATGGACACAAGCCTCCTGCAGGCCAAAGTCAATTAAAATAAGAGAGAGTCTGGGGAGCTCTAGTATCCCTGGTTACAGAAAGCACCTAAGAGGCCATGCAAAACGGGGCCATGTTAAGTTTTAGCCAAAGAATTCCTCGCTTATGTGCCTCACGCCGGCTTCCCAGAACCGTAAACTCCTGGGATTTGCCTCGTAATATATGGAAAACTACTTGGAAAACTGGTTGCTGTGACATCGGTTACGAAGGCCCAGCCGGTGCCAAACTATCCTGTGTAAACTACCAGCTCGATCGTAAATCATGTCCCGCTCTGCCTCGCGGCTCTCCGGCGCGGTTCCCTGCCTGGCAGCTATCAAACCTCTTTTTTTCCTGTTTTTCACAGATGCCACACAAATTATCCATCAACACTAGTTTGAGAATGAAATGGAAGCGACTCATCAATCTTTTTTTTTTAGCAGGTATAACAGGTTACACACCTGTCAACCTACGACAGACCAGAACTGTGCTACTTATTCTTCTGTGGCGGGTGGCGGTGATTTAATCAAAGCTGCCTTAAACACCTCTCGAGTCACCCTCTCAACTCTCCAACAAGTGTGAACTGGGTGTCGTAAAAACTAAGTCTGTAAGCTGACTTCATTAGCTCATTAGATTTTTAAGTTGGGTGAGTCATTATGTGACATATTTCAGGGTCAGTGATGTTTTTTGGGAAGCTGCTGAAGTGGGAAGGAGGACGTGTGAAGTGGGAACATGTGAATGTCACGGCTGCCATGTGGCATCAAAATGTGACATATTTCGCCCCGAGGTCCCCTGAACATATGCAGTTAAGTGGCTATTTTGTTAAGTGAAAATGAGCTGAGAGACAAATAAAAAAAAATCACAATGAAAGCTTAGCATTGCAGAATTATGTGGAAGCAGCTAAACATTGTGGAGTGAAAGTATTAGTGCTAACAGTTATAAAACAGCTTTTCTATCTAGGCCAGACAACTGCCTCCTGTCTGCACCTCATCTTTGTCTGCTGCTTTTTTTTTTTTTCGTCTTGCATTATTTCCTCCACCGCTCTCTCTCTGGAAAGTCAGTGATGTTGGAGTCTTGTCAATGAGTACTTAGGCCCGTTGCCTCATGGGGAGCCAGACTTGCTGGCTAGGTTTTATGGCCCATTTCAGAGCTGCCCCGGCTTAAATACAGCCTCCTGCTGGCCACATGGCCACAATGTCGTGCCATGGCCATCCGGCGAGGAGAATGGGGAGGGTGGAGTGGGGGGGGCACTTGGACTCGTGCCAAAGAGGTTTTACTGAGGCCACAAGCATATGTGGCCATGTGGAGGCAAGCGGCACAAGGAGGGAAAGAAAATGCTGCGGATTTGGTGTTTCTGGGTTGCTGTTTTGACATCCTGCGTTCTTTGTTGCAAAATCAAAAGCCACTTAAGACATTTGCATCACTGACAGATAGAAAAGCTGTCCCATATTCCTCCCGACTTCAGGATTAAACCATCCAGCTAACCATGTTGTGATGCAAATTTCTGTCTCTATACATATAAAAAAAAGGTGGAACTTCTATATAATGATCAAAAATGTCAAAGATAAGATGTTTATCCTCAAATAAAATCTGTGTTGACAGATCCGAGATAAAGATTATACTGTATATCTCTAAAGAAATCCACTTGGCACTAAGTGAATACCAACTGCAACAAGATACAAAACACACCACAACCTCCAGATGATTTATGCAGATCTCATCACTCTGACTGTGATTTCTTGGCCATGGTTACACAGGAACCAAACCTTCACGTAAGCAGGCCAGTGTTTTAAAATATCTCTTGGCACATGCGACAAATCTCTTCATTAAAAACAGGGCAAGCCATTCAGGGTCCCTGTGAAGCACGAAGGTGGAATTCTATAGCATTTTGCCACCCCCCGTTGAGAATTAATTCCTTGTGCATTAAAGCCAAACACCCCCCCGACCAACATTCAATCTTCAATCTGTTACTGTGCATCGCTGGCGGCAACAGTAAGCTGATTTGGAGCAAAACTACTTCCAAACCTACATCTTTATGTCCTAATTCAGAGCCTAAACTCTGGCAATAGTGTGTCGAAGTGTCTGAGGTCAAGTTTCCTTAAAGGACCACTGCTGTGCTTTTGCCCATTCACTAAAACTTGTGCGTTCTTACCATCACAGCGAGCCATTTTGTGAAACATGCCATTGTGTTTTAGAGTTTTGACGTATTTTTGCTGACATTTCAGGCAACAGCGCATTCCCATTACTTGTTGCACGGTGTAAAAACAAACTAGCAGACTCTATAAACTTGCCTGAAGTGAGTGTAAGTGAGCATTTTTGTCAAAGTCACTATCATTTTGTGGTAATGCACTTGAAATGAAAACTTGAGGCTACATTACCACACAGTGATCGTGTAACTTACTTTTTCAAAAGGTTTAACACGTGATATATAAATGAACTTTACAAGATTAGTATGAGTTGCTGTTGTTTGCCGACAGACTTTTTCAAAACTGGGCAGAAATTAGTGAAACAACAAGAAACATAGATTAAAAAAGATCTAAAATAGTGCAGTGTGTATTTAAAATCAGTGAACAAAATGTAATGCACACATGATTTGTAATAAAATACTGGCATGATACTTTTCATTGACTAACAAAAGATAAAGCAACATCTTGGTGTGCCAGTCACATTTTGCTTGAACGAGACAAATCTTCACAAAAACCTTGACTGTCTAACTGATGACCCTTTCACCCGACCACACTGAGGTCCCTGAAACTCTGCCAGCTGCCTGGTGAGGCCGGCTGCACAGACGCAAGGCGAGTTTTTAACCATGCACTCCTGCCACCAGATTATCAGATGAGCAGACCTGCAAAGAAGCGGCTTACAGGAGCCAGACTGTTTCCCCGAGCAACAGGCTGCTATTAACGAAGGCCCACCCTTAAGCCCTTGTCTACAATGATACTAATTAGGCACGGAGCAGATGTGCCCGGACTAGTGCCCACCTCAGGGTGCTGGGCAGGGCCGGTAGTGTCGCGGCAGCATACGCTGGAGGGTGATTCACCTGCTACCTTTTCACAGTGGGCCTGGGGTCAAAGCCTCCCTTCAGAGGAACAGTAGGAACAGACAGTGGAGGAGCCTGGGTCGGGTCCCAGCACCCCCTCCAGGCTCATTAGAGTCATCCATATGTGCAACAGCGCCGGATTTGAATAAAAAGCTTCATCACGATGAACACTCGGGCCAAACGGAGACAATGAAAGTTCATCTACTTTGAACTCGCTGAGATCATCTTGGACTGAACTTTCTGTACTTTGCAGCTTTAGGCCAAACTTAGAAAAACAATATGGAGATAATCTGCATTTTTCATTTTCACCTATTCATCTTATTTATTTAAATTGTATTCTTACATTTCTGTGATGGTTTTTATATTTCTTAAATCTACTTTATGCTGCATATTAAGTATTTCACACTATAGGTGTCTTCTGAAAAAACACTTTTTTTGTTTAATTTTATACACTTATTTTTAAGTTTCTGCAATTTTGCTCATATACAAATAACATTAAAAATAATATCACACACAAATCTTCCATATTTTCCCATATAAAGACCAGTCCTGAAACGTTGCACGGTTGCTGTATACTTTACTCTCAATCAGTTTGCTATTAAGTTAATTTTCTTTTTACCTCACAGCGATTTTTAAAGCTCTAATGCATTACTCTGACACTGATGTGAGCTCTGTTCACAACTCATACTACCTGCTTTCTCACCGAAGTGAAAAGGCGGGGAGGTGGGAGGTGGGGGAGGGGGGGTGTTAACATACAAACCACCAAGAGGAACAAGGCAGAAAGATTGTTAATGGCTTCGATGAGCACCCGGGAACACAAGTGCGAACGGTGACGCAGGCAGGATGATGGGACAACGCGTGTGACATGCTTCATACCGTGACAACACGAGAGCAGCCATGTAGCTTTTCTAAATGACCAACCAAAAAAAAAAAAAAAAAAAAAAAGGCGAGAGAGGGAAAGAAAAAGCACATCTGATGTCATTCCACGTACAGTATGTCGACACAGTCCGGTGTGAGGACATAATGTAAGGATTGTGATGGGGATGGGTCGGTTGGATTCAGCCAATGTGTATGAGTTCCCTGTGCAGCACTTCGACACACAGCAAGTACCTGAGTCAGACTGACACCTCCTGCAGCAGTTGGTTTCTGTAGGGTTCAAATTTTACATTTTTACTGTACTTAACAGACATTTCTAGGATATTCAGTAAATGACAGACATTTGATGATGAGTTGCTCCCTTATACAAACACAAACCCGAATATATAATTCACAGAAAACTTACTAAGAAGAGGAGATATGACTGAACAAACTGTATTTGAAATGAGCAAAATTATGGATATCATGGAATCATCAAAAAAGTCTATAGAGATTACACTTCTACTGCGTCATGGTACAAAATAATGATTGTTGATCATTACTACAGTAATGGCCGCCACAACATTCCTGCTACAAACACTAAAAAAAGGACAAAAAAACCTAATCATTATTATTAGTTATTGTCTTCCATGGTGATACATCACCATAGGATTCTGCTCATCGATAAGCCTACTCTTCTCTGTCAATATCGCTCCAAATGCTCTTTACCCGAGCAGTTAACAGGGTTTCATTGATATTCAATGATAGAAAATGATGTAGGTTTCAGCAGTTTTGCAAGTAAATGTTCACGTCTGCAGGAGGGGGGGGGGGGGCTGAAATCTCTGCTGTTCACCTGTAGAGGTCGATAAAGGTCATAGATTACTTAATGTTTCTATAATGTGCTGTTTTAGCATCGCCCAATACCGTTATAGTGATAATGCACATGAAAAATGGTGTTGTGGCCTTTGCATTTTCTCTGCAGTAAGTGAACTCACTCTTCGTTGACAGAGATCAAGTTAAGCACTTTTAACTGCTCTGCACTCTGAAACCCGATCCACGATTTCCAAAATAGATAAATAAATAAATGACTGAATAAATAAATAAATGAATGCATGATTACTTTTCACCTGTGGGATTGATAAAATATATAAATTAAGATCAAATAACAATGTGCCCACTGAAGTCTGCTTCTGGTTGCTGTTGTTTGTTCTCTAAAGGAGTTACAGTGAGAATAACAAGTAGGTGGATGAGCTTATGTCCCTTTAATGTTAGGAGGGATATCTACCTACGGATACACCTGGCATTCCAGTGCAATTTTTAAAAACTGATAATTGAAATTATCAATAGATCACACCACACTTTATCTCATTGGGATGAGAAATGTATGTCTCGAATGGATGCTGACAAAAGTTGTTCGCTTAGACCCAACAGTATATTAACCTCAAATAACTACAACAGCAGACTTTTTGGAGTTGCTGCTAATAATAAGCTAATAATATCATTATTCATGCTTCATGGCATTGATTGGCAGGCTGTGACGTCACCTTTATCTTACTCAAAGACCATTTTTAGAAGCTTGCAAACCTGATTCAGGCAAATGGGTAAAAGTAAGATACAGGACATTACTGTTTTTGAAAATGGCTTTTTCACCCATTACAATACCATCATTTAATAAATTTGGTGAAGAGTAGCACGTTCGAGCTTCAACAGCACTTTAATAACATAACTAAGTGTGACAGATGGTCTGCAACTAGAATATCTTATAAATATTATTACATTCAGAGACTGAGGGTATTTACAATCATGATTTAAAATCTCATCTTTGGAGAATTCAGCATCAGACATGCTCACTTTGGGTTTTTACCGGATGATCATAACAAAATGTGTAAACAAACTGCATCCTGTAAGTACTTGTGGCTGGAAGTTCTTTCATTAAAAAGCCTCACGGAAGGAACCCGTGCGCCGACTGCTGTTAGTTTGATTTGGGCGTTTATCGAGAAAACATCAAAGACAAAAAAAAAAGGTCAGTGCAACTTCACAACTCGGTGGGGGGTGGAGTGGGTGAGGGGGAGCAACAGAGAACAAGAGATTCATTGACGCTGACAAAAAAACAACCGTGATGAATAGTTGGAAGTGCAGAGTACACTACGGCTAGCCAGACATCTCTTTACCAACACTGCCTGTTGCAAAACCTCTCTTGTCTTAGCATGTTGGGAGCTGTCCCACAGACACATTTTAGGAAAAAAAAATTGAATAAATGCCCAAACTAGGACTTTACTGTACAGCTGAAGCGAAAACCCCTCTTGGTGGAGAGAAAGCAAAGTGAAACAATAAAGAAACCAACGTGCCAGAATGTGATTCTCAAGCGAGGTCCACGGGAGAAACAAACAACACCAGCCGACTTCATCTCCTGACAGACGCTCGTTCATTAAAAGGAGCACTCCGCCCAAAATCTGTCTTGTGGTTGGAAGGTGGCTCTGAAAAGTTTGCAGCTTGCTCTTAATAAATTAAAATTAAATTAAAGTTGCACCAAAATGAACAAACAATATTGGTATTGATAAAAATTCCTGCAGTATAATCCATTAATTTACACTCCGTGTTCACCTTTGATATGTAGAAACTATGACCGTTAAAGGCATAATGAGCATGTTGCTCAAAGGTGGAGAGGTGGACTGTGCGGTAGGAGTGGTTTGACAAGTTTCCGCCACTGTTGTGGTTCTTTTTAATGCCACGACAGAGAGAGCAAGCTACAGACCTTTAGAGTATTTGAGATGTTTTTTTTATAAGAAGGAACAAAACAGCTGCATTAATATTTCAATGCAGTTAAACGTCTGAAATTTAAACCTGTTGCTCCCATTAAGAAAAAAAAAGCTCATCATTAAACATGATTGAACCATGAGAGAGACAGAATTACTGATCTGAAACCTGTGAATTACTACATGGCAGGAGGCGGGGGGAGCCGTGCTGGCCGTGCTGTGTGGCACAGAGGGGAGTGGGTGTGATAAACTGCCAAGAGTCTCGCGTAAAACGCCGCCTCAAGTAGGTCAGCGCGACTCGGAGAGGAGATAATCAAGGCCATTTTGACCCCTTCTGTGTGAGCTGTAAGTGGGTCAAATGCGGCAGTCAGCTGTTGCAACTCTATCACGCGGGGCGCCGTGAGGCACTCGTCATACTGTCAAACCCCATTCCGTTAGTTTAAGACGTGGCAGGGCGCCCGCCTGCACCCACCAATGCAGGAATCAGCCCTCTGTGTGCCCCCCTAACACTCCCCCCCAAGGGTGAAATAATGTGAAGTTTCTCCCAGCAGCCGTAGCAGCAGCAGATCCACCTTCCCTCTTGTCACTGAATACACCCCCTGCAAACACAGTCCTCTTTAACTGTTGTCTCCTCCTTTTGACAGCTCACAGCTTCGCCACTCTGTCCTATTCACAGCAGCAAAAGACAATCCCCCCACCGCCCCTTCAACCTCCATGTCTAAAATGCCACCCGCATTTCAAACCAGACTAACTCCAGCAATGTCCCTGCTTATTTCTCACTCTTCACCGCACAGTAAAAAAAAAGAAAGAAAAAGAGGGGGGGACTCGTGTCTAGAAACACTTCTGAGCACGAATCTGCAACAGCAGAACAAAGGCGATACAGGGCAGCCTTAATCTCTGCACTACTGAAGCCAGCAGCTATTTTAAAGCTCTTTCTCTGTCTCTCTATCCCTCCCACCTTCCTCTCTTCTCTCTTACATTCTTCCTCTCTCTTCTTGCCCCCCCCCCTTTCCCTCGGTGTCTCAGGGCAGCAGCTTCTCTCTGTTTTCCTCTCCTCTCTCCCTGCGTGTCCAGTGACTGACTGCACAATACACATCAATTATTCATGGCTGCGCTCTCTGTTTCGCAGGCAAAACCAATCACAGATGGAGTCATTGCTAATGGGCTCCTGCTGTACTTGCCACCGGCTTCTTTGCACTCAAGCAACAAATACCCCAGAGACAATGAGAGAGAGGGAGAGAGAGAGAGAGAGAGAGAGAAGAGGTGGGGGGGGGGGGTAAACGGGGGGAGGGAGAAAAAAAAAGAAAAAGGAAAACTTCATACAGCCACGAGGAGAAGAAGAGGAGGAGGACACACGTTTGTGGTCAGAGGAGAGGAAAAAGGTACGTATCGCCGCAAATAATTCAGCAAAAAATAGGAGCCGGCTTCTGCAGCAGTAAAGGGTTAAAGACAGAGAGGAGGGGGATGGAGGGGGGAGAGAGGGGGAGACAGTGAGAGAAAGGGGTGTGGGGGGGGGGGCGAAGGAGGGGGAGGTGAGTGGGGGGGACAGGCAGAGAGAGTGGGAGAGAGAGAGAGAACCAAATGCTTATCTCCTCACCTCGGATGTATGCAGCAGTTATTGATGTATCTTCTTTTTCTGTCTAGTGATCCATTGCTTGCTCTCCCAATACACACATCACACAGAAGCAGCCACAGCCACTTCGCCAGAAGGGAGAGAGAGGGGAGGAGGGAGGAGGGGAGGCGGGAGGAGGGGAGGGGAGGGGAGGAGAGGAGAGGAGAGGGAAAGAAGAAGAAGAAAAAAAAAAAAACGCAGGCAGCTCACATTTCAAACCTGCAAAGGGGGGTGGTGCCTAATGTGCTAGACAGCCTGTATCTTGGCCCCAGTCCAGAGCAACGAGTAAAAAGAAGCCTCAATCAGTTCCTTTAAAGCAACATTTGTTATGGTGGAGATGCACACAGCAAACCCTGCCGAAAAAGTGTGCAGCGGAGACGGCTGGTACATTAAGCAGCGATTTCAGCCCCCCAAAAATCTTGTCTTTGCATACAGTCGACTTAATCCATCAAACTAGTCATTGTAATTAAGGGGCATGGAGGACTGGGAAGAGGAGGAGGAGGAGGAGGAGCAGGCTGGGTATTGTGGCTTCCTAATGCGCAGAGGGTTGGAATCAGAGAGGGAGGGGCCAATTAGACCACGTTTGTCTTTCAGCACACATGAGCCCGGGTAAGCTTTTGGATAAATAATTACACCCATATAAAACATGTAAACTGTGGGCAGACGCACCACCTGAGGCAGTCTGGGAGCGTCCATTGTCGTCGGCAAACACTCACACTCGGCCGGCAGCGAGTCAATTCAGGTGTCAAATTAGTGCGACTGATCTGCGGCTAAAACACAATAATAAGCGTTTAATTAGAGCCATAAGCTAGGATGTAAATTAATTTTAATATGCAAACATACGATTCGGTCGCACTGCAAATTACAGAGCCATATGGGGTGGCTGAAGATGCTACCAATCACCTCCTGCTGCCACCGACATAATAAGTGCGACCAGCCACACAGAAGGGAGGACGGACGGACGAGCTCGACGGCTCTTATCTCTGGTCTTTCCTGTCTGTATTTGCTCTCCTGGTATTTACTATCAGCTAAGTGCACGGCGGGTGACTTACAGCCCCGCGCCCTTACTGCAAGCTAACACATCAATCACGGCCCGGCTGGGAGGCTTCATGTGCGGTGATCATATAGCGTAAAACACACCGATTGTCCAAAGTGGACGCGGCGTGGATTTATGGCTTCTGCGACACACAGGAATCAGGTGCACATACTCACACATAACGACTCTTTAACCCTGTAAACTCTTGACACAGGTCCCTCTTCAACAAAGTCACGTTGCATATGCATGATTTTTCTTTCCAAATCAATCTAACTGTGTTTTAAATTCCAGTGAAGTTTCCAGATACTAAATGTGCTGCACTGCATTTAGAAATGTGAATAAAATGATACCCGACACAGTTGGTATATTTCCATTTGATGTAATGGTTCAGCTAGAAATAAATGATGCTTTGAGTTTGAATGAAGTAACTTGTAGTTTACAAAATATACATGTGATATTGCCGATGGTTAAAGAAGTTAAGAACGAAATTAAGTGCTAAATATGCATTTAAACCTGATTAATTAACGGCTGCTTATTTCTCAAACAAAATTCAACTCGACTCCTTCTGACAATCAAACAACATCTCGGCCACCAGCAGTGATTTTAGACCTCTCTGTTATTCTCTATTTAGGAAAAGCCACAGCTAAACTACATGTTGAAGTGCAGAAAGTTAAAAAAAAAGAAAAACAACAACATCATTTTGGTGTGGAAAGCTCTGGGAAGAGAAATTACAGCCCTGCAGGCCAGTGTGTGTGTGTTTATCCGACCTCTGCATTGTGTGTAGAATCGGAGATCTCTCTGCAGCTCAGTGACAACATGACTGACCCCCGATTCTTGAGCTCCACTTCACCAGAAGGCGTGATAAAAGCCGGTGTACGATCGGCCCTTCAAACTACAGTTTTTAGAACAACATTTACATTCGATCTGCAGTGAAGCAAAGGATTCAGCCACTTCAGCGTGGAGTATAAAAGCTTTACGGCACACTTAGAAAATGCTCATCTTGACCTTAAATGTTTTTTTACTTCAGCAAATATTACTGAAAGATTCCTGTCTCAGCAATGTCCACTGAAAATAAGTATTTTAGTGATGAAAACTTTTCAACTATCTGACAGCATTTGACATAAACTTTCTTATCTTACGTCTGCATCTTCCCTCCAAGCTCCTTGATACTTTGCCTTTAACTTTTTAGAATTAATATTCTACTTTCTATCAAACTGAAGAATGAGTACTAAACTGCTGCAGATTCACACACTCAACATCCCCGCCTTCATTGGCTGCTGCTTCCTCATGCTTGAGCTGGCCGGAAAGCAGAGACACCAGAGGTCCCACCATAAAACCCCCCACAGCCCAGCCAACTAGGCAGGATGAAACAAAGGCAAAAAAAGCTGTTCGGTTGTTGTTACCACGCTGACACTGTTGACTGCAGCCCACTGATCAAACTCGAGAACATGTGCGCAGACAAACCGGCCCAAGCAGAGCTGAGACGACGAAGCCCAACTAATTATCTGCTGAATAGCTGGTTTACCAGGCGTTTGTTACGCGAGAGAATGAATGGTTCCAGGGGCTGAAAAACTTCGACCGCCACCTCCCTCCCATCCCCTCCCTCTTATACGTTGGTGCCTCCTTTCACTCTTTGGAGTTGAGGAATTCCAAGAGCTTGCTGAGGCGCAAACGATCGGGAATGTGCCTCTCAGGCCCTCTCTGAAGAAGAAGAAGAAGAAGAAGAAGAAGAAGAAAAAATCGTGATTAAGCGTTTTGTCGCTCTCGAACTAGACTGAACCATCATCTGAGGGGTTTGACACTGATGAAACAGGCCTAACAGGGTTTGTAATGTACCCCTGTGATGGAAAGAGAGAGAGAGGGGGAGGCCCCAATGAGTTTATCCACACCGAGCGAGTGATCTCCCCGCTTTGATGTCGCCGCGGCTCCACGTGCGCGGCTTCGCCCTGCGGTAAGACAGTCCAAGTAATCACAGATTAATAGAGCAGGCTAATCTCATTCACAAAGAGGTCACTACTAGCAGACAGACGCCCCTCCCCCCTCCCAAATTCTGCCCGAGCATTGTGGGCCGCTTGCAGTCAGGCAAAAGGACTATAAGAGGCCGATCCCCCAGAGTACGTCTGCTGAAGAAACCAGCAGTGCAATTCACTTAAATCACAACGTGGGTAGAGTTTTTTTCATTTTCAGTGTGCTGAAGAGGCATTTAATATAAAAAAAAACAACACGAGACATTATCTAAACCTCTAAACTACTCTCTCTCTGCTGAAATTCAGATACATAAGTTAGCTGATGAAGGTGATAATGAAGTTTCCCTCAGGCGAGAAGATACATATTTCTGGTGTCATTAAGATCAAGGTCTGTTTCTTGAGAGTTTTGCTATTCTCAGCTTTTTTCTCACAAAGGAAAAATCAACAAACTAATGTCTTAAACTGTTGGAGGCATTTCATGATGAATCAATTTGTCAAAGCTACAACCTGTTTCAGCTGTAAGTTGACTGTGAACATCGATTTCCTACTGCTAAAATCAGCCTCTGCCCTCCCTTCGGCACAATTTCCTCCCTCAATTTTCTCCCATGTTCGGGAGAGGAATTTAGATGACATAACAGAAATGTAATAGCCCGACCGCGCCGTGTGTCAGAGCCGATGGAGAAGTTAGGCTTGGTTAAAATGGGACACCAAATCTGATTTACTTATTAGCGCTCGTGCATTGACCTGATGTCCTTGGTGGCAGAAAGCCCCACTCGTAACCCCCCAATTTTAACATAGATCTTCAGTGCAGATTACAAGATGCATGATGTGACTGAGCAGGTCAGTGGAGAGTAAGATTTGACTTTTCTTTTTGCTTTTACTTGAAAGAAAACTTATACAAGCCCTGTTTGTCAGCAAAGATAAGTAATAAACAAGTTTTGAGCTGCCTATATCCAGAACAATAAGAATAAAAAGCTTGTTATGCAACAAATGGCAGACTGTCGTGTCTGTGAACGGACTGAGAAGTTTAGGGAGGGGCGGGGTGGTGGTGGTGGTGGTGGTGGGGGGGGGGGGGGGGGGGGGGGGGGGACCCCCCCCCCCCCCCCCAACCCCCCCCGCCCGAAAACCAAAACCCCCCCCCCCCCCCCCCCCCCCCCCCCC
>JBAJHX010000024.1:6400791-6450199 GCA_037176925.1 Amniataba percoides | reverse complement strand
CCCCCCCCCCCCCCCCCCCCCCCCCCCCCCCCCCCCCCCCCCCCCCCCCCCCCCCCCCCCCCCCCCCCCCCAAACCACATCTGGGAAAACTTTCAGATTTGGCAAAATTAAATACCCTTAAAACAACATCATGCACTGGATGCTGTATTCAATTAAACATAAAATCCACCTCATCCCATGTTCTCTCTCTATGCGGATTTAATCGAGCTTCTCAGTTTTTTCTTTCTCGGCTCTCGGTGAACAGCAGACACTGACTTGACTGTCTCTCGCGTTGGATGGCTGACCTGCTGCCGCCATCCTGGCCCCATCATGTGACTCACTCTCTCCCCACCACCTCCCTCCACCCCCCCGTCACTCGGCAACGGCCCCGCTGGATGTCGGGGAGTGGGCCCTGCCCGCGAAGGCCCTGTGGGAGTGTCGTTTAAGAGCCATCTCTCTTGGCTGCCAGAGAGGGCTTTCTCTCCGCCTTAACAACCTCCTCAACTGGGGCCTCCACTCTCTAAAGAGGTTCTGGGAGCTTTGCGGGAGAATGCGTCCTCTGTGGTTTCCATTGACTCTTTCTCTCTTTCTACAGACCCCTCCTCTCAAAATATTCATGCATATACAGGTACATAATTGTCCGTGAAATGCACGTTGGGATGCTGCCTGGACTCGAGCACTTGCTGGTTTCTGAATGACTACTGTTGCAGGAAATTATTCAGACAGAGAATCAATTGGCAATCTTATCTAAGCCCATGAAGTAGGGCCTGAGATTTGATTTAGCATTAAGTAGAATTAGAACATTTGGCAGAGTAAGTTAATTGCAGGCGGAGAATGATTCCCCTCCCGTGGCTGACATAAGAGTGACATCGCATGAGATGAAGCCTCGCATTACCACACATAAAACCACGGACGCCATAAATCAGAGAAGGCAAACACAAGTGAAAACTCAAACAGCATGTGGCTCTGACTTTCATGTCCTAGTCGACTAAAGACGGCTCAGCGGAGAGAGGCCGATCGCACAAAAGCAATAGCTCAGTCCCGCTTTCCCCCCTGTAACCCAAGACAGGTGGAAACCACAAATCAAAAACTGTAAGGGAGCACAAAATATTCCTGTTATCTTCCAGGCCGCTGACAGCCTATACATCTTCATTCCCATCGTGCTTCAGCATGCTTTTTCGCCAGCTTGATAACAACATTTAGCAGAATACATCTGTCCCAATGATCCATCACTGTACCGAGATGACAGTGCTGTAAGAAAACAGGAACTCATCATCACTGATACAGTAGTTTTTTTTTTTGTCACGGGTGACAAATGGAGTATTTGGCTGCACACGCTTTGTCTAAAACTCCAGAGCAGAAAACAAATCTCTGTGTTGTGAGCAAGTATGAGAAGCGACATGATGAAGTCAAAGTTTATGCAGATATCAGAGGGTTATGCTTAATGCTCAGGTATTTTGCATTAATATTTCAGATGAGAACCACAAAATTAAGATGACTGGACTGTTTTTCATGCAGAATTAATCTACAAACATCAAGTGTCTCTTTTAATCTTGTCAATTTAAAGTGTTAAATTACATGATTTGAATAATTTGTGTATTTCTGTTCAACACAGTTAGGCGTACACTACTTTTCTGGAATATCATCTTAAACAGTCTAGTAGCTATGGGTGGGTTTTTCACAAAACGCTGCCAAGAATGCAGACAGGAACTTTGAGCCCGGACAGACCAGCATGGCCAGATGGCCTGAGACGGTGGTTGAGAAAACTCTGGTCTTACCTGCTGATTTTGGAGTGAACTTGTCCCTGTTGGCAGCGCACACGGCCAGGAGGCGGTAGCCCAGGTCCAAGTCGTAGCCCTGCTGTGCTGCTACGCGGCTGACCACCTGAACACAACGACAGCATGCAGCACTCAGTCGGGACAATGTCAGAGAGTCTGTTATGATTCATTCTTGTTGAGGAAATAACTGAAAAATGACACAATGGGTCTTTGTAAAGTAAAGCATTTATTCAAAGCTGGATAAGGTATTTCATAGAAGACTTTAGACATCACAGAAATATTATGTGAAGCTGCACATAAGTCAGAAATAAAGATAAGAAGTCAATGGGTGCATCTTTAAATAACTGAAAATTCAAGTCTTTTCAGACACAGTTTTCAGAAGATTTATTATCTCAATTGTTATCCCTTTTTTTTACCTATTCGATTCTTTTTTTATTCTGCCTCTACTGGGAAGAAGGTCACAAAAATGGCAATTATTCAACAGCTGAGACAGGTAGAAAGGGCTAAGAAAGTGTGCACTTTTTTGCAGCGTCGGCACAGTCCTTTACGTGTGTCATTTTCTATCTGCACGTGCACTTAAATACGAAATGTGATAGACAACGGGTGACATCACAAAACAGTAAAACTGTAAAAGGTTGATTGATTTTTTAAAAAATTCCCCATTCTCCACTAAAAACGAATTACTTATTTTCATTCCCTTGCTAAAGTTTATATCAAATGTCATTGAAATTTGTGATCTTTTTCAGAAGTAACAGGCAATAAAATAAAAAACCCAGGAATGGACAGATCTTTGGCAATAATATTGGGTAAAATGGATATGGGGTTATATCCTTTATTGCTTCTATAGACTACAGAAAAAATACACTTAAAAACAGGCCCATCCTGGTAGTTGAACTCATCAAATGATTTAGCATTTTGTCTTGACATTTTCCCCGATTCAGACTGTTACATAAGAGTCAGGTTTGGTAGCATCAAAGAGCCAGTTTAACTTAAAGTCACTGCAAGTTTATCGGTTCCATATGAGTCGGTGGACGGCAGGACGGGGAGAAAACTGTGGCCTCCAGTGCGGCGGTGCCCACTGAGAGGAAACATTAAGAGAAACGTCCACATGCCACAGGAGGCGGCGTAAATCACCGTTATGTGGCGCACGTTGCTTTGATTTACCGTCGCCATTACCAGCTCAAAGAGACCCGCTCGAGACGTTCAGACCTTTAGGACATACTGAGGTCTGCGCGGACCGACGCGCCTTGCAACAGACGACTTCTTCTCCCCGCCCGGGTTTTCATAGCTGTCACACTCCGAAGTTAAAGACGAGCCCTGAGGTGGTACAGCTGAACACTGCTCCCTGCACCATGTCATTATCTCCTGTAAGTATAGTCCTGACGTGACACCAAAACAGAGTATGTATATCTGGCCTTTATTTATAGGAATCCCCCATTAAGAAGAAGATATACGAGTATAGGCTGTCTAATTAGAATCTAAACTTGTGAGGGACATTTTGCTAAATGGTAATTCCAGTGTAAGAAGTTACAACAAGTAGTTCTAATTTCAGGACTTAAATTGTACACAGTCAGTGGGGTTGTGGCGGTGGATTGTCAACCAAACAGTAGTCACTCATTTTTGTTTTCTGCCACTTTGCCGTCACGAGGCAACCAACGCTCCAAGGCATGAATAACACAACATAAGAGTTTTAAGTTTTAAGTTGTTTGTGCAGTGCGAAAGAATATTTGAGGCTATAATGCAGAATGTCTTTGCATAAAAGCCAGGCCACTACGAAACACCATCTAACCTTGAAACTAATATCCCACCACGGCCATGCTAGCTGCTCTAAATAATCGAAATGCTAACGACTGCATGCTTACAGTAACAATGCTAGGCGTGCTAATGTTAACCTCATTCTGCCATCTTTGTTTAGCGTGCCAGCCTGATAGCTTCTCCTAATTAGCACTAAACACAAAGTAGTGCTGGTGTTAGACATGAGATTTGCCGTTTTTTTGCCGCATTAATTGAGTTAAAAACTTCACGTAGTTAAACTTTAAACATTTGAGTTAAGTTGCACATCTCTCTGTTCTGTTGCAATGCAGTTTAATATACAAAACCTGCCTAGATTTATGGTTTGTCTGCCTTTTGAAATACCCAAAGCTACTGTTTTCTCTTCAAAGGAGTTTTTACATTTGCTTGTAACAAGCCAGGAATCCACTTTGGACTCCAATTAGACTTTTTTTTTGCCAAGTCACCTTGAATCAAGTTCATGGTTTAATTTAAAATGGTGCATGAATATGATTTATCTTGCATAGTTGTGTGCATATTAAATGGCAAGTCAACATCCTGGTGAAACTGCAGGTGTAAAGAAAAGAAAAGTCTTCCATATTAGATTGAGAAAACAACCTTGTTGATGCTTTTAACTTTTTAAGGTCAGGTGTGTTTTGTAGTGGTCTGATTTTTAGTCTAATGTCCACAAATGTCATGAAGTAATTTTTACTTGCACCTCTGACAGACTTGTTGTTCGATACCATAGAAAAAATTGTCTTGATCATACACTATTTAGCTGTTTATTGAAGAGATTATTATCATTTATCTTTTGCAGCACAGCCACCTTTTGGACTCCACCAAAATGCCAGCATTGAGGCAGCAGCGAGACACAAAACATGCAGGCGACAGGGTGAAGTGTTTACCATTTACGGCCTGCGACCGGGGTAATTTCACAATCACATCAGATTCTCTGCACTCCCTCCCAGTGCGGCTCACGCTAAGGTCTATGCAACCCGTAAACTAAAAGGAAAAGCCTTGAGATTTTCGCGGCAGGAAACAAATTGAATTGGCGAAATGGAGGAAAAGGCACCTGCTGCTGCACATTAAAGTGGTAACACGAACAATGGCTTGAATGGAGGGTTGTGTCACAGCGGCTTCACTGTGGCGCTCCAGTACAAATGTCTCAGGTTCCTCTGCCTGCTGCAGCCACACTCGCTCAGCAGGGATACAAATTGCACCCAACAGGAGCTATATGTATCTCTTATCTACTGCTGGAGGCGGTATGGAAATGTGCATGTTAAAGCACAGTATGGCCCAAGGTGACAGGTGAGTGACACATCCACAGTCCGTCCATTGTTCTACTTGTCTGTTTTGTCGGGACAGACAGTAATTCCTTTGTTTACTAATTCCCCCGTCTGCGTTGACACAGAATAATTCACAAGGGTTTCTGGGTTTTTTTAATTGAAGAAACGCGCCATTAAAAATCTATCATCCCCTGTTGGTTTGCTCATTTGAACAGTTTGTGGCAGCTGAAGTCAGCTTGGATTCAAAACAGTTATGATGGAGTCCAATGGTGGCGGAGAGCCATGGCAAAAACAAACAAACAAACCTCCCCCCAAAAAAAGAAAGGACCATCGACCACAGGAAATAGGAAATCAAAACACTAATCTGCCTGTCCATATTTAGTTCCAAACACTTGTATATTTCACAAAATATGGCTAAACAGTTTGTTGTAAGCACAGCCAGCTGTTTAAGTATTCGTGACCAATGTTAGCTTGCGCAAAGATGGACAGCTAATTACAACAACAACATGTGCTATGTATTTAGTTTGGTTAATTAAACAACACTATGCTATTCCTCTCAGTATATTTTAAATCCCGTTCTTCATGAAATATTCCAAAATACGCCGAACTTTACAGCCTCCACTTGTCGCTAGTGCAGTTTGTTGTTGAGCTTTGTTTTGCACATCACTAGCTTGTAACATTTACCAGCATTGGTTATAGTTAGCAACAATTAGAAGCTGAGTATTTAGCCAATTTTTTTGTGGAAATAAGAGTGGGTCGAACACAGGGTATATCCTCAGACTTAAAATTTTTTCCCACCTTGAAGTTGCTTAGTCATCAAAAATACATTGTAGGAGACATGAATCCATAATGTCGTCCAAACTTTTCAGAGCCACTGACAGAAGATAAGCGAAACACTTCTGAGATTTGGGTGAATTATTCTCTCTAAGTGTACATTGAAACTGCGATATGGTAAAGGATCTATTCTGAGTGAATATTTCTGTTTAGCGTTCAAATTAAGTAAAGTGTCTTGCCTCTGACTCTGATGTATTTTGGGACTACGGGGAGAATCAGTCTTTGTTTACAGTATACGTCTCAAAAACAGTCACGTTTTTTATTTTGGTCAAATGTCGTGGGATGCTAATTATTCAATTAATCAAAATATGGCTCAAGTTAGGGAATTAAGGGCTTAGTAACTGTATTTCCCTACAAGCGGTGATTGCTTTGTGGTTTGAGGACGTCATTGCGCTCCTTTTCGTGTTCCAGTGTGCTGATTTCATGAGCCGCCGCACAAACTGTAACTGGAGTCGCTGAGAGGTGACTGAATCTCAGTGGTTTCTAAATGCTTTTTTATTTCCCAGTGACCTTAGTGAAGATCAGGCAGCTAAACAGTAGTTCCCGCTGTATCCCTTAGGGAGTTATGGAAAGAGCCAATGCGGCAGTTGTTTTAGAGGCCCTTTCTTTGTCCTTGAACCTTTGAGTAAGAGATGGCGGAGGGAAGGGGGGGGGGGTCATGACTGGCAACTTACCGTTAGGCATCCCATCAGGCTTTGCTCGAAGGGGCGCTGGAAGGCTCGGGGGTCACCGCACCAGTCCAGCAACTCGGTCGCTGCTGTTTGGAAATTTGCTGGATTTTGTAAGTGCTAGAGGGGGGAAAAAATGAGAAAGATTGGAAAATGTAATGAGTCCAGTGCCATTCGAAGGTCACAGAGAAACAGAGTAGAGATCACATCTGTATCGAGTTACCCATCTATTTATTCATTCATCTGTTGAGAATATGGATCAGCGTAGTGAGACGATGGATAATTGACAATAAAAATACTACAGTTTCAGTATTGAACATCTTGCCCATCTCTGATCTTTCAATTTCCTTTCACAAAAAAGTTTTTTCACCTGCTCTGAAAATTTATGTGACCTCTACATCTACATCAACAAGACGTGGATCCAGTAGAAATGTGGAGGATGTGATTTGACTCCTCGCTTAGTTCGCTGCCTCCCTGATCTCAGATAAGGGCAGAGAAATGGACGGACGGACTGCGAGGGGAGAAAATCACCAAAACAAGGGCCACGCCAATAACACGATGAATAATTAAACACACTCAGAGCGGCTTAAAGGAAAGAAGCGTTTTTTTACGACCACGTTTCACAAAAAAAAAAAAAAAAAAAAAATCATCTTATTAAACTTTACATGACTTATGTTGCAGGTTTAAAGTATTAATGCATGGGGCTGACGGGGTAGGTCCCCATTAGGCTCATGCTCCCGCTCCACTCTCTTCAGGTTTCTGCAGCAGCGCCTCGCCACCGAGTGCAATAAATCTCCCCGTACGGCTGCATGAATGGCTGTGGAAGCCCTTATTTCACCAGCCCGGCCCTGAGCTGTGCTGTGACTTTATCTGACAACAGGCTCCTTGACCTACAGGCACCCCTTTATGGCATCCATTCTCCTACTGGAGCCAGCAGCCCGCTCTCTTCCCCTGTTGTCTGTCGTTGTTGCAAAGCGGCAGAGGAAGCTGAAAAATGGACCTCTCGGGGTCAGACGCACTGTTGGTCATTTCTTCCCTAAAAGCTTTCAAACCTCAATATGAATCACTTTATACACAGAAGAGCGGACACGCCACCTCAACTCTGCAGTAATCCGTTGCCTTTGGAGAGATAATGCTTTAGTGCATTTGAGGTGCGCTTGTGCAGACCAGGAACAAATGGACTCCCACTCTATGGCATCAAAGGTAAATAGAGAGGTTTGTCAGCTTTAAGTGAATGGCCGCCTCTTAACACGTCTGTGTGCTTTGATTTCGCTGTCAGGGGGAAAAAGGAGACGAGGAAGTGACAGTCACCCCCTCGCGGTGCTTTTTTCTTGTTTGCTCTTTAGGGGGCAGCAGAGGTCAGGATTTGATAAGGCAGCTTCCATATCAATTTACAAAGCCGGTGCTTGACAAGGGCCGGATGAAACCAGTCTTGTTTATTTTATGTTCTGTCCGAGACAGTTCCCAATGCGTCTTTGTATCGTTGCGGAGGGGAGACTAGAACGAACGAGACGCGGTGCATGTAAATCCTGCTGGTGGATAAAGTCTCCTGGAGAAATGCACACATCCACAGATGCTAAATTTAGATGAGTCTGGAAGCTAGACAACACATGCAATCAGCGCACCCAGGATGGGAAGGGGGAGGAAAAGGGGGGAGAATATGTAGAGAGGAGGGAGGAAAAAAAAACACCACACCACCAACACTTGGGCTTGAAGTGATTACTGTTCTTTGCACTCAGAACAATTGGTCCCACCAGTGTGGCTGTCACATGGAGAGCTTGGCACTGCCACGCCACAGATGTTCCCCCTTCTCCGGCCAAAACCCACCAATCAAACCTAAACTAGTGGCCAAGAGACCCCTCGCTCCCCCCCTCCGCCTGTCCCCGTCCCCTGGGTGAGAATGATCCTCCAGCATTTACACTCCAGTCAAAGCTTGGCCCAGTTCGAGGGAAACAAAGATGGACAGGACTCCCGGTGTCCTGAGAGTACGGCCTTCTTCAGATACAATCACCCTCTATGGTTGCATCTGGAGACGACTTGATCTGCACATCTGCAGCTAAACTGAATGTGACAGCGCACGCGATCTGGCAAAGACCTCTCTCCCCTCCCCTCTCAAAATCACAGCTTTTTGGTTTTGCTGCTGTTGTTTTTCTACATTCAGCGACGCCCCAGAGCACTGAAAACATATTAATGGAGACAATTAACCCTGGAAAGAACATAGCGGAGGGTGAAAACAGCTGCAAAACCGTGCACGGCGCAGCAGCGAGTACAGAGAGGGTTGTTTTCCAGTTTATCTTGAAATATCGACGCTTCCAAGTCTGAGGAAGTGCTCCTGCAGCGAGAGGAGAGTTCATAGTTTCCGCCAAACCCCTGTTCGAATCACTGAGTGGAGAGTCTGACAGCAAACTGGCTTCCCCACAGTGAGAGGAAAAATACTGTCCCTGAAATAGATACCAGCAGTATCACGGAGCCCATCTTCCCCAAAGTGTTCACAACGGTGCAATTCCAGGATACGAGAGAAAAACAAACTGCCACTGAGAAACTCCGTGTTGGGTGAAATCAGATAACTGCTTTTATGTTTCTTTTTTTTTTTAATGCATCCTCGCCTGTTTGGAGGTTAAACAAGTGAACATATTTATTTTGCTGTATCACTGTTTAACAGTTATGGAAATGGTCCCTGGAGGTGTTTGGCTCCACCTGCACACATCCTGAGGGACCAAACAATTTCAGTGTTGTTTACCTTTTCTAAACGCTAATGTGAAAAGCACTGGGGCTGCAACTCACCTGCTGATCGTTTTAATTAATCAATTAAGCTTTTAAATGTCGATAAGTTGTGAAAAAAAATTATACCAAACAGCAAAAAAAGCTGCAAATCCTCACATTTTAGAAGCTTTCTGTAGCACTTTTACTTAACAAATGATGATCATAACTCATTATTTCAGCAAATAAAGCAATAAAGAGTAAATTTAAACACTAAATCATTAGGACTTGTCATTGACTCCCATCTATTTATTTACTTGTTTAACACTTCTATCAAACAGTGCATAACATTCAACAAACCATCTATCTGATGGATTTCATGAGTATTTAAATGATAGTACTCTGGTGGAAAATGTTTCCATAGTTTATGAAGAGTTTGATCAAATTATTTATTTATTTATGTTTTTACAAATCACATTATTGCGATTTCACAACAAAAGGGTAATTTTAAAATTACCTCTGTAATGATTTCTGATTTAACTTTCAACCCATGATTCAATCAGGCTGACAGATTCCAATTTCCTCTACTTTATCATCGCGCTCAGCAGTAATTTATCATTTGAGCAACAAAATCAATTTGTTCCCCTGTCCGCTGCACTGGCTGGGAGTATTCAGACAGACATGTCACATCTTCCAGAAAACAACAAAACAATGGAGGAGGCTTCATTTATATTCCCGCTCCACGGCCGCGCTGCCTTCGAGATGCCAAAATTTTCAGCGTGTGCACACTTTCAATTAAAGCAAACAGCTGGATTGGTTTACAATATTTCCTTAATTATTTTAATGGCTTGGATATTGGACAATGGGGAGCAGGGGGAGAAGATAGTGAGTTAATTGTTCTGATCTCCCCTGATGATCATCTTTGTGTGCGGGGAGGAGAATAGACGACCGGCTGAATGGGCTCACTGCTAGTCTAATTGGCAGGACATAAATGGTATTTATTATGCGGGCCTTCCAAACCCTGATTGTCTGCGGCACAAAGCTGCCTCTATTAGCAGGGTGCTGGCTCTTACTGGTTGGTTTGAAATGACCCGGTGCTTAACCATTTATTAGATGGACTGGAGGCCTCCTTGTATGCCATGGATCTCTCTAATTGGCATGTTTGCCCATGTGCTGCTTCCCCGGCCGCTAACATTGGGACGTGTTTGTTTAAATTTTTTGCCTCGTGGGGTTAATACATTTAACCCCCCGCGACATTTGAATTGTTTACACTTTTGTGTCAGACAGATGCAAATCCCTTTTCCTGATCTGTGCACTTCCCCTCGCAGAATAATTCATCAGCTATTAGCAACACAGTGCATTAACAGGATCCAGTTCCACCTCCCATATACCTTCAGAAGGCGTGGATATTGAATATTTAATATCCTGCTGTGAAGAAGGTAACCAGAGTGAAGACAGAGAGTGTTTATCTCTCTCTACCTTATTACTTAAGGACATCAAAGCCTGTCTCCACACATAGGGGCCTCCCTCTGTTTGCTCCCTTAACACTCGCCCTGTCTTGCCGTCTGCCTCACCTTGTCTCTTTCTCAGTAATAGCCGGGAACTCCCTGCCGTGGGTAAAACAATTTGCCACGTCCGCACTTGCGTTTAAGTGCAAGCCCCATACATTGTCCCAAAGGCTTTCTGATGTACTTTTTCAGGAGGTGGACCTGAGCGCAGGGCCCAGAAACAAAACGGGCCCGTCAGTTAAGAAAAGAGATCAAAGGGAGCGCCCTGTAGCCCGGGGTTACGCAAGTATGTCTGCTTAATTCTGCCAGAGATTCGTCCCGCAGTAAACGCTGGGAGGGCAGAACAAAAGGGCTCACTGGGAGTCAGCGGCGGTGGAGGGAGAAAGAGGGGTGACGATGGGGGAGGGAGGGCGGCCGGCCTCCGCTCTTTGACCCCAGTCAGTAACCTGAGTCACACCACAGTCCTGATTATAACACCCAACAGATTAGTCACTTTACCGTGTGGCCTCACAGGAAGACTCAGCTGCTTTGCGGCTGTGAATTGTGTGTGTGTGTGAGTGTGTGCGTATGAACGAGCACGAGAAACCCAGAGTGATAGTTTCGCCATTTTTTCTGTCTAACTGAACGTTCAATATTTAAATTACTCTGATTGGATTCATATGGCTGAAGAAGTGTGGAAGTTCTGATATCTTTTATTGAATCTCACGTGCACTCAGTATCTTCTTGTTGCGGCAATTTCTAAAAAGCAACATTGACAAAAGCCCCGTCACCACCAAGCATCCACCTGTTGGCTCTGAGTCTACATCCTCCTGGGGATGTCGGGGAGGGTGTTATTATTGTCACTCACTGCACCCTGCTGCGCTGAGCTTCCTGAACGACGAGGTCGGAGCCTATCAACTCTGCACATGATTTATGTTTACATAACAACACGTCCTGTGGCCGACTGACATGAAGTAAAAGTATCAAAACCGCGGTGTGTTTTTACACAGTTTTTCCACAGTGCAGACATAAAGTGCTGCCTTTATGTATCAAGAGCTGATGTTTTAGTAGTTAGCTGGCCTCAAGACAGTATTTTTTACGTCGTACATGTTCCAGGTGGAGCTGTGTATTGCATTACGAAGTTCATCACACCAATATGTCATATTGCCTTGTATATCTACTTCAGGGAATTTCCCAGAGAGCAGGGAAAATTCCCGTAACTTAATGTTGGACGCTGACATTTTCCTCCCTTTCCTTTAGTTTCAGAAGATTTAACAATTATTCTACAACTCTTAAAAATGCAAAAATACATGTTTGTCAAGATAAAACCCAAATCCTGGAAAGTTGATATTTGTATGTGTCAGTTCTGTCTCCTGCTTTGAATATAATGTCTGTCTGTGCAAAGTAAGTATTGCATGAGTAAAAGTAGAAAACTTCCTAAAATGGAAATAACAAGTTTGTATTTTCCATGTTAAATACATATAATATGTAGGGTAAATTCTCCATATGTTACTTATGTGTCAAGCCCTCGAAAAATGTAACATGATATAACGCCACCTGTGGAAATCAGACAGCTGACACAGTGCTCCTTCTCACCTGTTTGATACACTGCAGACGGTCATTGGTCTGCTGTATGTGTCTGTCCATCGACGGAATCGAGTTCATGTTGATTGTCCCTCTTCGGCCTCTACCTGCCAGCCATTAAACTGGAGCGTTCTGCAACAGAAAGACAGATGCGTGTTAAAGCTCGCCTCTTCCCAGGGAAGCTGCCAATCCCATCACCACCAGGATATTGCAGTTTAGCGCGTGTATGTGTGTGTGTGTGTGCAGTGCTGGAAGCTGAGCGGGGGGGATATTGATTTGGCAGGTGACAAGCACCTCGGAGAGCCCAAAGGATGACATTCCTCTCAGCTGCTGTGACACCCTTAACAAGCCTTGGCGGTCGCCCCGAACGCTGCCATGCACCTTTGGAGAGGACACGCCAGCTGACTGACAGAGAGGATGTCTGACCATGTTTAAAGCACCTCGGGTGGGGGCGAAAATGAACAAAGGTGGAGGAACACACACACACACATACATACACACACGTCATGTAGTCTGTCAGCATGATCTCAGAAAACTGCCTGAATCCCTCCATCCTGGTCTGTGAGAACATTAACTTGGCATGTGGCTCTCTGTTTACATTACTTAGCCATTATGTAATCTTTGGTTAACAATTATCTGTACCCTGGGCCCAGACATGCTCTACATTTCACTTCTCCCTCCTCCTCCTCCCACCGCTCTCCAGCTACATAAGAGTTCCTCTAACAAAACCCCTTACAGCGCACTATTGATTTTGGAGCAGCAGCTTATGGAAAACCTATCTCTCTCTCTCTCTCTCTCTCTCTCTCTCTCTCTCTCTTTCTGTCTCTCACTCTTCCTCCTTCCTTTTTTTGTCCAGAGGAATAATCTTTCATGAAAGGCAAACAATAGGGCTGTGATCTGACATGCTATATAACATTATCACAAGTTAAAAAGTAATGCAAGCGACATTAGAGGTCATCAATTCTGCCTCGCCAAGGTCTGATTTAATGTCGCATTCAGCATGAAATAAATATCACACTCTAGATGTCGGCTATAACTCAGTGACCTGCAGCTTCGGGGGGGTGGGGTGGGGTGGGGGGGGTGTAAGTGAGTTAATAAGCACAAACAGGCAAGGCGGTGGTAAAGCCCCTCCTTCTCCAGCCACCTCCCCACCCCCTTCCCTCACCCCCCCTCCCACCTTTATCTCGTCCTGTCTCGGTCTCTCCTCCTTGTTACTGCAGGGGCATTTCTTTCCTGCGGTGCATCATCTCTCACTCAAACGCTCACACACCCCCCCCACACGCACACATCGCCGTCACTCAGACCCCTCCCACCCCCACGCCATCTTTCTCCATTACCATCACACAGTGAGAAATTTCACTGCACAAAGTACCGGTGAGATGAGGGAGAGCAAGAGAGATAGAGAGAGAGAGAGAGAGAGAGAGAGAGGAGGCAGCATGCTGCACCACACTGATAATGCTCACTTAGGGGTCTCGAGCTGGATTTAACGGTAGGGCCAGTAATCTACTCCACTAGACAGCTAAAGAGCTTTTATGCTACCTATTGGAGCTGCTCATGCCTGTACTTGAGAGGAGAGAAGGGCACACTAGTGCATTCCTCTCCATAAATTAGAAAGCTCATAAAGAAAAGAGACATCAGAGGAGTTTTTCCACTCTGACTCCGTTTGCAGATGGAAAGTATTTGTCAGTTGACATTTCTGAAGTCTCACATAAATGGACTTTCGAGCCTTGAGGGAGGTCTGCGCTCACCAGTTGAACACCTTAGTTATGTGGCAGGATTAGAAAGTTTATAAAATTGGATATTTATTTTTATGAGGAGTCCACATATCTAAAATGATTTCTTGCATAAGGATTAACCAGGTTTCAAGAGACTATCCAGACAAAAAGGTTATAAAAAAAGAAACATAATGAATAACGTACAGTGTGTCATTAAGTAGCACAGAAATAGAAACTGTTGTGTTTTTCAGTATTTTCACCAAAAACATCCCGAACGTCACACAAGCGATGATATGTGCACTGACTTTCTTTACACCCCCTTCTGGTGTCTGCCGCCACAGCCCTCCCCTCAACCTTTCTCTCCGTGCCGCCTGACACTGAGCTCATCCTTGGCGAGGGCGGCCCCCGGACCACCGTGCCCCTCAGCCACCAGCAGGTGTCTCCCTGGCCCTTCAAAGGCCTGGCTAGTGGCACAAAGGAGGCGGAGCGGTGTTGCTTTAAGCCTTTACAAGCTCTACAAATCCTCAGCTGCTGCTTCCTAACAGGGCCCACTCAGCCCGGCACTGCCTGTCTGACCTTGTGGTTATTGATGAGCGAGTCGACCTGCTCCCCCCCCCGCCCGTCTCTCTCCCCTCCTGCCCTTCCCTTCGCTCTCTCTCCCTCTTTTCTCTCTCCCCGCGTGTCATCTCTCTTGCCTCCAACAGCGAGTTAAAACGAGGGGAGAGAAAAAGAGGCTGGGCCGCCCCTGCTTTCTCCTGTTAAACACACGCTGTAATGATACTTCTGACCTCCCCTGCACTGTCGACCCCGCATCCACATGTTTACACGCATTTCCACGCAAAGATCATTTTAAAAGGTATTAGAGGACAGTGTTGGGGAGTAATTTAATTTTCAGATATTCGCTTGTTCTAATTAAACACAAGTCCTTTGTTATATTCTTTAATGACTAACAAGAGCCAAATTAAAGATTAAACCGGCGATGCTGTGGAGATATGAAAACAGATGCAATTATGAGCCTACCCCCCCATTTACATGCTCCCTTCTATCTCACAGATGTTATCACGCATTATTTTCCCTGTGCCATCACCTAATGGGAACTTATTTGCCTCGATTCAGGCTAGTTACCCCAGAAAATCCTGAAGCCGACACGTGTGTTACTTGAGCGTAATTTACTAAATAGCACGGCAGGTGTTACACAACAAGTTGAGGGGCTGTGGATTCCTGCACAACAAAAGACACATGGGTGGGGAGGGAGGCGGGAGGTGGGTGGGGGGGCGAGTGGAGGTGGGAAAGAGAGTGGGAGGGGAGGAGGGAGACCTGCTTTCCTTCCCTATTCAAGGGGGAGCTAAAATATATGTATTGAGTGGGAGCTGTAATAAAACGAAACGGGTGAGGAGATGCAGGCTGGGAACAAATATGAAAGGCAGTGGAGGATGGCGGCAAGGTGATGGAGCACCACCGGAGGATTGGATGAAATTATCTCTTTATAATCAGGGGGCTTCTGCATGGCTGCCTCCTCCATTGCCCAGTGACAGATGAGGCCTACCTCTTCAAATAGGCTTTTCACAGTGCTATCAGCCCACCTCTAGGGTAAAACAATGTTTTTCTTCCCCCCCGTACCACCACTTTAAAAGCTTTGCCTCCACACGGCACCCCGCGGAGGACAGGATTGTCTCCCGTCAGGCAGGGTCCATGTTTGTCTCATTACGTGATCATGTTACATAAGTGTACCTTGAAAAGGGCCACGGATTTAATTTGATGACAAAAACCGTGCCACGGCGGGGACCGTAAGACGGTGACGCTAAACAATGCTGAATGTAGACACTAAAGCAGAACATTATCGGCAGTAAGTAAGAGGGATTGCTTTTTGAACTGTCACATTTGCACAGTTTGGGATCTAAACAGCATTTCAGACACCCGAAAAAAAAAAAAAAAACAACCCTGCGTCTTCAAAGAGAGTTTCTAGACCAGTTGTGTGCCTCTGCTCTGCAGGATGAAAACAGTCTGAGGGGGAGAGGAGTAGACAATGATTAGCTTTATCCCACCATCACAGCAGAACAAATGGATCACGAACCCTCAGCGCTTTACACAGTCTCTTAGCTGAGCTGTCAAAGCGCTGGGAAGTGGTAAACAGATTTAATTTATTCATATAAATGGCTTGTGAACCAAAACAGTCAGGCTACTCTGAGGCCGGGCACAGTGCTGCTTAAAGGATATTTCCAGTTTATTACAACTGGGGTCTTATTTTCATGGTTTTGCTTATTGGTTATGATAACACCGTGCTCTCCAAAGTAACTGCTAAGATCTGGGAACGCTGCAACGTCTGACGGGGCAAGAAATGAGCCGTCAGACAATCAGACAGGTTGTAAACAAGCCATACAGACTTAAGGTTTAGCACACTGATACGTTTCCTCTTTATCAGATGTACGTGAAAACAGCCCTCCAGAGCTGTCAAACTCACATCACACGTACATCACACAATGAACGCTGCAAATTGCCACAATAAGCTGAACTTGTTTTTAGGAGGGGGTGGGGATAAACTGAATTTCCTGCTTTGGGTAAAGTGTTGTACACAGTCGCAGAGCTGGAGGGTGGCTGAGGGACTAGAAAGACAACAAGCCATGTTGGCCGCCATATCGACCACACACACACACACAAAAACCACAGACACACACATCTTCTCACCTTCCCCTGAGTGCTGGACGAGCATCATGATACCATAACAACACCCTCAGTCACTCCTAATGTGCTTTACAACAACACTACAGGCAGGGTGTTACACCTCCGCAGAGCTGTGTGAAACAGCCCACCCTCGACCATCACACACACACACCTCACTAATCGAAAGCTCAAAGTACTGCTGACACCATTAAAACGGAACGAGGTGGCCTGAGCGGAGGAATCAGCATCACTCTGGCACCTCGCGGGGACACGTCGGGACGCGCTGCTCAAGGTGATCGAGGCCCTGCGTGTCGTCCATTGTAAGGTGAATTAGGCAATAAAGGACTAATCTGCACTATCATTGACTGGGGCTCGGCTGTTTACAGCACTCGCTTAAGGGCGATAAAGATGAGGGGGGAGTGAAGAAGAGGAGGAGAGGGAGGAGGGGGAGGAAGCGTCTCTTACCCTCATGATTTTAATGAGCTCTGATTCCGAGATATGTCTTGTTTTCTTCCGACTGTCGGCCGAGGCCGGCGTGAAAGCTCCCCTTTAATTATCTCAACATTGTAGGGACGCCGCTCTCTCGCGCTGAGGGAGGGGTGTTTAGTTTGGAGAGGGCAGCTCTAGGACTCCAGGTGTCCGCCTGGTTCTCCGCCTGGTAAATGGCCAGGCAGGCAGCGGAGGACAAAGCTGTGTTTGTTCGGCGGAGGAAAAAGCAGAGAGGATGGAAATGTGTACGAGTCGGCGCCGCTTCCATTGTTGCTTTACAGAATGTGCCATAATCCTCGGCAGGCTCCATCCAGAGCTGGCACGGAGGATAATATGAGCTGCCTCCTGCCTGTCCCACCTCCCTGCTCCACCTCCCCTCCCCTCGGCCCTTCTCTCCATCACCTCCTCCCGCCCCCACCTCCCATTTCTTTGCCACACACACACACACGCACTCACGCCTCCCCACATGGCTCCTTAACAGGCTTGGGAATGGATTTCTTTTATTTAATGTGGTTTGGTCCCCAGCTCCAGCGGCAACCATGAACAAGGGTGGGCTCGCAGTTGTGCCACTCACTCACTCACTCACTCACACACACACACGCACACACATATATATATAAACACACACTCGATTCAAGGAGCCCTGCTGCGTTGGTCGCTGTTCACTGATCTCTCCCTCTTCCCCTCTGTCTTTTTCCATGTCCCTTTCTCCCTCTAACTCACTCCACTCTCTCTCTCTCTGTCTCTCTCACGCAGACCCACATTCGCTCCCTCCCTCCCTCTCTCCCTCTCCTCCCTGCCCTCTCACTTTTTTCATGACAGCTCACATAAGCAAGCCTCCTGGATTCCTGCGGGAGCCCCACGTTCAGTACACAGAGATTGTTCAGCCATCAGGCACATCTGCAGCGTGATTAGAAAAGCAAAAGGAGCATGGTGGTGGGGGCAGGAGGAGGAGGGCGGGGTGGTCGAAGCCCCCACCGCTGCTTGTGCCGTCGCTGCCACTGCTGCTACATCCACCACCCCCACCCACCCACCCAACCATCCTTAGAGCAGCAGCAGAAGAAGAAAACAGGGCCGGGGATCATAGAGGGGCCTAAGCAATATCTCCTCTCTAACCAAGTGTAACGTTTTACCAAGTCTCAGAGGCCTATTGCCGCCTGCAATAAAAAAAAAAAAGGTCAAAGGCAGATGGGGGCCAGCCTCTCTTCACCATCGAGCCCCCACCGACCTACCCACCCACCCTCCAACTCGCCTGGCTGAGCGAGCGAAGGGAGAGGAAGAGATGGCCATGCAAACACAAGGAGCGGCGGAGTAATTTCTCCTTCTCCTGTTTGCCCTCTGTCGCCTCCTCCAAACAGCTACTCTTTTAATTTCCTTCCACCCTCACACTAATAGCAGGGGATGCGGAGCGAAGGGAGATAGGGGGTGGGGGTGGTCAATTCCCCTGGGGAGCCGGAGGCAGCGCAGATGAGCCACATGACATGCGCGTCGCCTTTGAAGAGCCACACCAAAACGTAGAGGTTGGCGTGGGAGCTGGAGGCCAGGCAGTGGGCAAACCCCCCACCCCCACCCCCCCACACCCGCACGCTCTCTACGCCCGCCCGTGGTGCCTGATCGGCCTCGTCCGCTCGCTGCCAAGCTCCCCCTCTCTCCGCTCCGCAGTCCTCCAGGAATTTTGGAGGCATGTGATGATGATGGTGACGGAGCCGTGGCGAGCTAAAGCGCGGTGGGTGAACTCGCACTCGATATCTCACAAAGAAAGCCGTCACTGGAAGTGCTCGGCCCTCTGAAACACTTTGTGCTCACAATCAAAGGCAATTTTTAAGACAGAGGAAAAGTCAAAGAGGCATTTTATTTCCATTTGGTTGAGTGATATTGTTGCCGTGTAGGTGCTGACAACCTCCAGACAACTTCTGAGTGAGTGTTTCTCTTCCCCCCCCCCCACCACCCAACCACCCCCTCTTCCTTTCTCTGCTCTGCTGTTATTTTTTTCCCCCTGCCAGTCTCCTGGTTTATTATGCATTCAGCTCATGTGTCCCTCCTGTGAGTGGCTGTTCATTTTCCACATACCACGCTTAATCCGGCCAGCTAAAACTTTGAAACAGTGGGAGCCGCTAGATGCAGCCGCTACCCAGGAGGAGCCATTATGAGGTCTGGGAGGGAGAGAGAGAGGGGAGGGGGTGGGGGGGGGGGGGACTGATAGTGCTGGGGGGAGGAGTGACAGGCGATCTGCAAAATACATGGTAAGGAATTCAAAAGAGACACAGAGACATGAGGGCATGCGTGTTTTTGTGTGTTTCCTGCTTCGCGCGGGCATGTGGCGATAAGTTTGGGGGGACATTTGTCGGCCTTCGCGCATTTGATGGGTTTCTGGTGTGGGCGGTCTCCATTGTGCCGGCAACCTTTGACCTTTTGCGACTCTTGCGAGCGAGCGGGAGGAGAGAGCGAGCGAGAGGGGGAGATTTTAAATAGTGCATGAGCTCAACCTGCCCAGACACTGATGGACAGCGGCAACATGAGCTTTCTCTTGTTTCACCGAAGAAGCCGGAGAAGACGCATCAGGCTGCCAGCACTCATAACCGCCTCGCTAAGATCTCCATTTTAACATTTCATAAGTGGAGTTTCTCTATCTTGGCTGCGGCTAATGATTATTGTCATTATCTATTCATCTATCCTGTCTAATCTCTCCCCGAGTTCTCGCAAACCCAGCGGAGACGTCTTTAAATTGCTTGCTTTTAAACAACGTCATATATTTTGACACGTGTTCCCTGTTTCGCGGCTATCTTAGGATATTCCTGACAGGGGTGAAGGAGATTTTCGCTCTCCTGCTTCAATCAAACATATTAAAGCGAGGTTATGTAACTTTTGAGGGAAGAAAATAACATAGTCGTCCGCCGATGGATGAAAAGTGGAATTTGTGAGCAATAAAACACTCCATTGCTGAATTTAATACTCTCGGGGGGGGGGGGGGGGGGTTTGCTGCAAGAGACTTACTCGGTCTGGTATGACCACTTGCTCGAAGTGGTCAAACATTAGCTTGATTCAACTGTTTGTAAGTGTGAGAGTGGAGACAAGAATTCAGTTGTTTGAGGATTTAACATGGTCACATTGTTCAGCAAAAGTTACATCATTGTCTAACTTTAAGAGAATGATTGACTGATAAACTAATCAATGGACTTTTGCGACACTTCAGCTTGTTTTTTGTGGTATTATGATATTTCCCCTTTTTTTCAACTTTTCTCATGTTTTAGTGTCCAGCACCTCTCCGATGCTCCACAGACCTGCGTTAGGATCCTCCTGACTGGCATGACTCATAAAAGATTTTTTTTTTTTTACATCAGCAGATTGTTTGATAACCTCGCTGAAGCGGACTGATCCTGTGTTAACAGCTTGCTCGTATCTGCAGCCATCGGCCCCTCCAGGGAGAAGCCTCTCATTCCACAAATGTGCTCAATTAAAAAGAGTAGAGTGCTTAGAGAGGGGCAGCGAGGGGCCATTCCCCGCGCCTGTTTGATCTGGATTTCCTAATTGGTCAATAACAACACATTACCAGACAGGCGGACGCTTGATCCGCAGAGAGGAGGCTTTTGACTGCATCGGTTCGGCCTCATCCACCCCACCCACTGCTCCACCGCCGCCCTACATGGCCCGTCCGTGACCAGGCTGAGCGTGTCTCTATGTAAAGGGGTCTGCTGTGTGGGAGGAGGGGTGGGGGGAGGTGATTTAGAGGTTAGGTAACACAGGCTGCATTAGATCTGTGTCACAAATCTTCCTCATGGAGCCGTGGGACACACACCAACAGGCGTGTGATGAATCCCATGCAACAGACAGACCTCCGCTTCCCCTCCTCGACCCCTGATCGGGCCCACGCCTCGCACCGCTCTCGCCTGCCAGAGATTGCGGGCCTGCCACGTTTTCGATTGCCTCCACGCAAATGAATCGGGAAGCCTCTCATCTCTCGCACGGCTTTGAAGAAAGCCAGCGTGTCTGGGGAGAAAAAAGCAGATTCTCCGGGGGAGTCGACTTAGCTGAGCCCTCAATCAAACAGTCAAGGCGTTTACTCAATATTGTTTTGTGCACATCTTTCCTTCATAGTGGAGGCCTGAATTATTCCACTCAGTGTATATCATTTCGCCAGCCTACTGTGTGGTGCTCAGCATTAAAAAAAAACTAAACAAAAAAGAAAACACTAAAGGCAAAGAGCATGCAAGTAGTCTCAGCGGTGCAGATCACATGTTTGTAGAACAGTATGTCTCATTTTATATAATCTTACAGTGCACTATAAATAGCATCAAATGAATATTGAATGCTAGGACAGTGGAGGCGTTACGCAATTCGCGACTTATGCTGTCAAATGAAGCGATAACAGTGCCGTCCTTTCACACACGTATACACACACACACACACACACAAACACACACACACACACAAACATCACGTAATCTCTTTCATACAGACTGAGCAAAAATACAACACTACAGTGTGAGCAGTTGTTTACTTATGCCATTATGTGTCAGCTATGGGAGTTTTAAGCTTATTCTAACACCCAAAGTGACACACAGTAGCGCTGCATAAATAAAGCAAAGCTGAGCTGGAGAGGTTTGTTTGGCCGTGTCATTAGTAAACTAGAAAATCAAATAATTGGGCTCACATTAGAGGTGCAGGTAATTACGTTTTTCATACTCATATTCACTCTGTAACATGTCACAAAGAAAGTTAGAGAAGAAATCCTGAAAGGCCGAGGAGGTCATAAAATTGCACTGTTTTTCACCTTAAGTTTTATAATAGTATGAACTGGACAAAAGCAGCAAACCCTCAGATTTGAGAGGCTAACACCAGCAATGGTTTGTGCAAAAAACAACAAAGAATTCATTTCAGGTTGAATATTCTGTTCACCGGTTTGCAGTGAGAGGACTTTTCCGTGGAATCGATGGTGTGTATAATCTCCCAAATCTTGTATGTTCACAGGCGTAATTTAGCAGCAACCCATCTCTGGCTGCTGGCAAACAACGGAGCTCCACATCATCCATCAGGGAAGGTGAGGTAGCTTGACAGGTGAACATAAACAACGCTGCCTGCAGTAGCATTTCTATGGGAGTGTATGGGACACACACACACACACACACACACACACACACACACAGAGCTACAGACAAACATAGTGAGAGAGAGTGAAGGTGTGAGAGGCAGTGAGATGCCGAGGGGAGGGGAACGAGGGGCTCACTGGATCAGAGAGGAGGAGGAGGAGGAGGAAATGAATGCTGCAAGAAGCGGAAAAAAGCGGAGAAATTCCGTATCCTCCTGTTTCAGCCCCCCGAAAACTGCTGAACCATCAGCAATTACAGGCAGGCCAGATCATGAATCTCTCTCTGCAGTGGTCTGCTCTCTCTCCCTCTCTTTCTCTGCTCTGATACTGCAGAGGTGTGCGGCCCCAGTCACCTGGCCGCCAAACAAACACACACACGCAGAGAAAGAACAACAAAACAACGCCGAGCTGCCGCGTGATCGACGACTATTATTGAGCCTCTGTGCAAATCAAATTGACACTTTGCATCTCCTTTTCCATGACTGGTAAAGATTACGCTGTCAGGGGCGAGCTGATATGCAAAGCAGTTGTTTTCACAGACGCACAGGTGAGCGTGATCCACGAGCAGCAGACCAAGCAGGCTGTCACGGTGAAACAGTAGTACTGTACAAGCAGCCTCAGGACAAAGGCGAGGTGGGGTTGGACTGAGACCACATACGGCAGGACGCAAGCAGAAAGTGCTGAACATATAATTAGCTAATCCAGTGGAAAGCACCAGATAGGCTGTCACTTAATTAAAATGATTAATTAAGGCCAATAAAAAAAAAAACTTTTTTCAAAACTGCTGTCCATAATTACAAGTGACTCCCTCTACACTGTGGCAGAGGGCTCCGATGTGCGTGTTTGTGTGCTTGTGATTGGTGTGTCCCAGTGATGGCGGGGTGGGGGTGGGTGTGTGTGTGTTTGGGGGAGTGAAGTCAGTTTCTGTGGCTCATTCAGCGTTAGGATCCTCGGCTAATGAGATTAGTCAATAATGGATTGAAAGCAAGTAGCCTCCCCTCCCCGACACAATGGCCAGAGAGAGGCTGCCCTGTCAGCGACACATCCTCCACTGGTCGATATGTGCGCACACACACACGCACATTTAGAAACACATCCAAACAACAGGGGCCACCTTTTTAACATACAAATTGTGTTATAATATCGAGCGGCGCCTGTTTGAGACTGTGCTTCGTGCCTTGCAGGCTGCAGACAATTCTCTGGGATTTAAATTCAAATTGGGGAGTATATCTAGTCTTGATCTACAGAAAAATGGATATTGTAGACGTCATGCCGGGCCCTCAAAAGCCCTGGATCTCTTTCATCACATGAATGAACGCTTCGTGGAGAACACTGAGAGAAAAAGAGTCCCTCTCGATCCGGCACTGCAGAGTGTCTGAGCCCAGGAAGGACAAACAAGTCTTCAGAGTTGAGAACTCTCCTCTTCTCAGATAAACAAAGACATGAAACAGGTTTTAAGGCCGGCTACAGCACAAACAGAGCTCTTTTCAAACGCATGAACAACCTGTTTGCGAGGGTGAAATAAACCTTGCACAAACAAGATGCTGCGAGCCGCCGCCAGCATGCTGAACCTTGATGCAGGCACAATAGCGCGTCTGACACAAATGGCGGCTTTAGAGCATCGGCAAACGGCGAAACTCGATTGCTTGCTTGTGTTTACGGGGACGATCAGAAGTCTGCTGTTGCATCTATTCAGTGCTGCCTCTTAAACAGGCAAAATCTTTCCCATGCATCAGTGGGACAGTCCTGGAGTTTGATTTACTCATCCTCTGGTCTGCGCTGACAAAAATGCTGATTCACTCACCATTTGTTACCATTCACTGACACAATAAGTACCAAGCAAAAGAAAGTGCACTTTTGAATTTTTATCCCCTTCACCCTGGGTTTTGCCTGTCAGGCAACAAACTGGCTGCCCTCTTATTTGTAAGGTTTGTTGACGATGCACACAGCCTGAGAGGGAGAGCTGCAGATGCCGCTTGGTGCTGAAAAACAACAAAACTCTTCTTTGTATGGTTTTTAAGAAACAATAAATGAACCTAGGTGATGAATTATGATATTCATCCAATAACAAGGAGGTAGATAAGACACATTTTAGTCTACATTATCTATCATTATGTACCTGCTCTCTTTTAATGAACCCAAATACAGTAAAAGTACATAAGATTACTGCATTAGAGTAATGCATTAATATTACTGCAATTTGCATATGATTTACAATTCTTTTCACAGACCACCATTGTAATGGAAAGCTTGACAACCTTCATTATCATTACTGTTATTATTATAATGTATAATCTCTAGGTTGATATAAATGTATATAAATGCAGGAAGCAATACTAACTAAACCATCACCCTTGTCTATATCAGGTACCCTCCCACCCTTAACATCCACATGGGCCTGCATGCCTCTGAGGTGTGTTGGTGTTCCTGTCAGGCAGCCTCTCTGCCTCGAGGTCAGCACCGCGCTCCCAAAAGGTCAACCCCCTGGTAATTTGTTTTACCGCTGCCCCCATCACCATCCAAACACAGGGCGTCGTATCAAGTAAACCAATTATTATCTGACATGAATCGCGGAGCAGAGAGGTCCCACATGACCACTTCCTCTATTATTAGTGGTGTGTCCCTTTCTCGCCGCGAAAAAGGCACCTTGTCCCCGATTCCCAGCGTGTCTCTGCCGCCGCTTATCAGCTGCCAAGTGACTCATTTACCTGCAAACGTGCAAACCTGTGTGGGATTTAAAGGTAATCTAACCTACATTCAGACAAGAAAATGAATTAAGTGCTGCTGTTTCTCTCCCTCCTCGCTTTGCCTCCCTCTTTTCTGTCTCAAAAGCATAAACAGCAGTCAAAACGGAGAGCTTTCTCCTGCTTAGTATTCAGCTGTAATTCTCCTGGGTGGACACCACGCTGTGTAGACAATCTGCATTTTGATTGGTGTACACTGGAAGTTTCCGCACGGCTCTTTAAAAAGCAGATGCCACGGAAAACAACACAGAGTGGCCATTTAGAAATGTATTTCCAAGAATATTTAGCAGACTGCGCCGCGGAATAGCAAATGACTCGGCGAGATTTATCTTGTTTCATTAACCCGAGCCGGCGCTGACACGAGGATATGATGTGAGGCTGATCATTTGTTGCGCCGCGACTGTGTTGGCCAACGTGGAAATGCCAGCGATATATAACCCTCTCAGAGAGCCATTTGTACAATCTCACCATTAGGAGCCACTTTGTTCCTGTAGCCCCTCTGGCCTCAAACCAGGCTTCAGCCTCCGATGGCTGTAACCATGGCAACTGCCTTCATTCAACACTTGCAAATAATGAAGACAATGTGTTTTCCATTTAGATGAGCTTTTTTTTTTTTAGTGCAAGAAGATATGGAGAGTCCATCCTGACTGTTTCATTAAGGGGGCTTAATAACATGATTCCTTTTGCTGGATGCACTGTACGAGCTGACTCACAGATTAAATTGGTCTGGTGGGACGCGAGTCAATACCAATGTTCCAGATTCAATATTATGTTCAACAACTAAACTTGGGAAAGTTGTTTTTCTTCCCGGCCTCAGCGGACTCGGGTGTTGCAGGGAGAAACATCAAAAAATGAGAAGCGCCTCGGGCGAAAGAATTTAGTATCTTGATCACACAACGCAAAACAAAAAGCGCAAGGAAAGCAGGCGAGTGAAAAGTAGATGTGTGCAGTTAACAGCCTGTCGATTATCTTTGTTTTACAGCCGTTTTAGAAGTTTTCGATTTTATTTTTACATGACTCTTATCACAATTCCTATCAGTAATAATAACACAGTACTCCCAAAGTTAATTACTGACTTATGTAGTACCTCCTCTACATAGTTGTGTCGGCACATTTCAAGGATAAAAAAAAAAAAAAAAGGTTGAGTTCAACCTTCAACCATTGTGTTATTAATATCTATGTTTACAAGAAGTGAAAAAAAAACCCTGACAGGGAATAAAGTGCATGTTTTGTGAATCTGTGCGCGTGGTGTGTGTGTATGTGTGTGTGAGAGAGTGGAAAGAATGGAAAGAACTCGAGGGGCAGGAGTCTCCTTTCCACTGTTTATAGGGAAAACTCCCTGTAAGCAGAGCCAGCTTTCCGGGCCAAAATTAATTCAAGAGTTTTACAAATCACTAGACAGGAAACATGGTGTTGTTCTCCACTTCCACTTCTTCTCTTTTTTTGCAGCCCAGAAAACATTCATTTGATTTGCCTTGTTGTTCGCTCGGAAGGAAAAACACACAAAGCAGATAGTTACTCTAATTCCTTGATGACAAGTTTATCTTGCAGAGTGGAGCGCGTCTCGTTGCCTCGCGTGGTGTCTGTGTTAACACAAAACCCCACGAAGACCATCGACTGGAGGAGCTGCCGTCAACAGCACGCGTGTGATTTCCATTCGGGTTTTGTGAACCTTCAGACTGAGGACTCTTCCCTGACGACAGAACGGTAACCTTTACAAGAAAGAAAATATTGGAAAAAAAACACAAGGGCGCCACAGTACCACTTCAGAGCAGGTTTTGTTGCTACAACAAACAATGCGGTGAGCTCCAGAGCTGGTGTGCGTGCGCGCGCGGGGGCCACCATGCACCGTGATTGATATACGGGAGATAAAACGCTGTTTGACTCCTGGATCCGGCTCCAATCACACGCTCTCTGTGACGCACACGCTGCACGCTATCTCTGCCACACACGGGCCCCGCCGCTGATAAGCAGGGCTGAACCAGTCATATCTACCACTCCTGGAAGAGTTTCTTCTTGAATAAATAAACTACTTGTACATAAAAAAAATCTAAGTTTACAGTGCTGAGGTGCTTTGAGGGCTTTAGTGGCCTAAGTGACACAAAAAGACAGCACCGTGGAGACTGACAGCAACACAGATTCTGGCAAATCCAAGTCATGGCGTCCTTTATGGCATTGAAACTATTAATCATTTCATTGATTAGCCAATAGTAGCTTCTAAAATGTGAGGACTTGCTGGTTTTCTCTGTTATATGTTAGTAAATTGAAAATCATTTGGCTTTAGACTGTCGGTCACATAAAAAAAGCCACTTGAAGATGCCATCTTTGTCAAAAATGTCCACCATGAGTTCCAAGCACCCGCATATTAAGATTTTATAGAGCAAATATGAATCTGTTAATCCAAATAGATTGATCGATAGTGGAAGTAATTCTTAGTGGAAACTCTAGTCCTTCCTGCAAAGTGTAGAAAATCCACTTCAGCCCCATAGATGCTCGTTACCTCCTGATTGTAAAGCGGCATGAGGAGTTTTTATGGAAAGCTCGTATGATTGGTACACTTCAGCTCGATACTCCGCATGTATTTTTAATGAGACAAGCCCTCTTGATAGACGGAGATTGGCGGCGTGACTGACGGTGCATTACATCTCAACTGGGTATTTGAGAAATCTTTTATGCGGGTCCTTTTATCTTTTGAAGTGATCGCAAATTATGATAGCTAATATGAATTAGCTTTTAGCCATTTGTGGTCCCGAGGCATTTAAGACAGTCTCTTAAGGAATCATGCGTCCTCCCGATGGGACTCTGGCTTATTGGGCACATTTAAGTGTACTGTGTGTTTTAGCTCACTGCGGCTCGGCCATTTGTCACTGACCGCATCTTTACTTGGTCATATCCAGCACAGAGGCTCGGCCAATGCTCCTTATTGGGTCTCAATGTCACGCACAGGTGCACACACAGTAATGCACTAAAAGCACAAACACTGTTAAAGCACTTTCGAATGTGACACAAGAGGACACAGCGTCGCTAAAGGTTAAAGAAAACACAACAAAAATGAAGACTGCGGGAGAATTTTGATTAATGTTAGACCTCCGCCACACACACACCTACTGCCAGACCACCACCAGAGAGGGATGGAGGCTGAGACGAGCCTGTAAGAGACCACCAGGTGTGACCTATTCATTATTTACCAACAGAGGCAGCCTAGCAGCATCTGCACACTGTGCACAGCCCTTCCTTTGTAGGAGAGATGTGTCGGGATCAGATCAGCGAGGGCACCTTTGTGGATAGACATCTTTGTTCACACCCTGCCTGTCCGTCGCTCTTTGCTGCTCCTCAGCCGGACGCACAGGCAAAATACATGCATGTTTTTCTCAGTCTGGAAAAGATGATTATCCAGAGCTGTGCTGGACACGCACATGTTACGGTAACACCGCGACTTTTTCAGCATCGAGGAGCAAAGAGATTACAATTGATCATCTTTCCAGATGGTCACTATGTCGGATTAGGAGATTTGACCCGCTGTGACTTGACCAAGAGACGTGTCAGACTCGTTTGAACCCCGGCTGATATTAGCCTGCTGTCCTTCACAAGCTGCTTGACAAAGACTTCTGAGGACGACGTTACCAAACACGACAACCTCAATCACAGAATGACCTGTCAAACTAAATACCCAAAATGAAACGACTCACTGACATGCCCAGCATTACTTTTGTTTCTGTAGAGTAATCAGTAATGCAATCACTTTGTCACTGAACATAAAGTAATGGCTGTGGTTGAATTTTCCATGTATCCTCCCAGGGTGAGAAAGTAATTATTGGTAAAAGAATAGAGAAATTTCTGCATTTATCAAGTTTTTTTGGACACTTGGAGGCAGCACAACAAAGGTGAACACAACCTTAAAAAGCTGTTAGAGGTAACCAACCCATTTAGACAGCTAGAAGATACAGAACAGCACCAGCATCCATTTGGGGTATTTTTTTTCTGTTCAAATAAAGAACGTGAACCCTCATTTTTTCTGAGACACCAGCTAGCCCGGAGCTTTGTCTGTCTGCTGTTTGGTGCAGGTCAGATAGAGAACAGTGGGTTTATTAGAGTTTGATGAGAGGTCACCCAAACAGTAAAGTACAACCCAAAACAAAGAGCTCAAAGATGCTTAGCTTTCTCTGCAGATAAAGGAGAACAGCAAGAGTCTGATGATACCTCTCAGTTGGTTTACTTGTAGTCATTTTGTATTCTGATGTAAAAACATGAATTGGTGCAGCTTTGAAAGAGAGAAAAAGAAACAATCAAACAATCCTTTGAGTCAAAGGTGAAGAGAAGATTGAGTTAAGTCCCACAGCCGACTTCTGCATGAACGACACGTAACTCGGAGCGCCTGCAGATGTATGGATGACATCTCGTGCAACTTCAGAGCGCAGCGAGCTCGGCGAGGGTTGTCGCCCGCGAGGATGGAGAGAGTTATGAGAGACGACCGAGGATATGAAACGTTGACAGATGGGAAAAAAGCACGCCGTCAGGAAGAAAACCCCACAGTGTTATGTGTGTGTGTGTGTATGGTATCATATCATATCAGTGACCACTTACAGGAGATAAAAGCCCTTAAGAGGAGCTATTTTAATGGCTTAGGTGAAACAAACAGGACACCTTCCTCTGAATGATCTATTCTAGCTTGTGGATACTCTATTCTGTTCGGTTTTCTTTTATCTTCCATATAACCACAACACTAGTGGAGATAAATTGCCCTTCAATGGACAACTTGGCACAGGTTCACACACATCAAGGGTCATTAAGGCAGCTCACAAAAGCTTTTTTTTTAATGAATTTGTGCATAAGAGTTCAGCCTCTTCTGGTTGAGACTGAGCGTGTGTGTGTGTGTGTGTGTGTGTGTGTGTGAGATGAGTTGCAGCGTGTGAAGGAGCCCAGTTTCATTTCTTCTTGTAACACCCTAATGACTTTATTGTTTCATTCTTATCCAGCCTCCAGAAGGTATTACCATATAAACACCTGTGTTATCAAAGCACCGCAAACAATTTCCTGGATAATTTAACAAAGATGCGATTGTTGATTCGGTATCGGAGGTGTTGTGACTTATGAGAGTGTGTGTGTGTGTGTGTGTGTGTTCGCGCGGGTATTTTTGAGATATCTATTTTCTCTGTGTGTTTGCCCGTGTGTGTGTGTGTATATTTTGAGATATCTATTTTCCATGTGGGTGTTTGTCTCTGAGTGCATTTTGAGATATCCATTTCGAGGTGTGTGTGTGTGTGTGTGTGTGTGTGTGTGTGTGTAGCTTAAACCTACTGGAACCTGGCTAAAGCTGGCCCCTTTTGCAGCTCCAATTGTGGAGGAAAATGCGTCCAAGTTACCTTAAATGGAGGCTGTTTTGGTGAAGAGGGGACAGACCGAATGTTCTGCATTACCGTCGTGCTTCGTGCAATCTGTATCAAAACCCCGGGTGAGGCAAACAAAAAGGGAACACTTGCATAACGTAGGAGCCTGATGTTACCCTGCAGAATTGGACCTCTCTACTCTTTTTTTTAACCCCCCCCCCACTCTCCACCTCCACCTCCTCTCTGGTCCTCCCTCTTTGACTCTCTCTCTCTCTCTCTTTCCCTCCCTCCCTCTTAGTCACAGGGGCTGGATTGTTCTGCTGAGGCTTGGCAGAGGCCGCGGATGGGAAAAGTGCAGGGGAGGCAGCTAACACTTCCTGCCTCCCTAAATCAGAGAGTTAACCTTCACCGAGGGCACAATGGCTTCTCGTTAGTGAAACCACCCCACATGCAGGCAGCCTGTCACCAGCCATGTTCCTGTCCACTGACCCCCCCTTCTTTTTTCTTTTTTTTTTCTGTGCTACTCTGTCCTCACATGGACTTCATGTCCAGCCAAGGCTGCACCTCAGATCCACACAATGGAGGAGGTTAATACGTTGTACAGTATGTGTATGGGAATAATTTGCGCTGGTTTATAAGCACGCTTTCATCCACATTTCCATATTTTTCTATCCAGAAGGTAATAATCTTTAGTTGCACATCTAAGAACTGGTATTCTTCCCTGAGCTATTGAGGTTGGCAGATTCAAAAGTATTCAGGAGGAAAACAGACCTGAGAGAAACGGATTGTGAGCCCAATTTTCATCGGTATTGTACAAACTGATGACTTAAGACTCTCAATTATTTATGAAATGGTCACATTTGTGAAATATTCTGGTGAAGAAATAATCACATTTGGACCATCAGTCTGATTTTGACATGTTCAAATCAGCTAACTTTATCTCAGAAGCCTGGGGAAAAAAAGGAAGTTACACTAACGTGCTAGTATTAGTCACACATCAATGCTTCATGTATAGATTTTGCTGAAGGCATGAAGGTCTGGAAAGCTGATTTAAATCATGTAAATTCATGGTGTATATTCATTTGTGGTGTTACTATTTGTATATTGACTTGCAAAAATTTGCCAAACAGTGGGAAAGTTTGTATATCTTGATAATCAGTTCATCATTTTTGGTATTGTCTTGGGCAAAATGCCAAAAACTCTGGTCACAGCTTGTCCATAGTGTGGATTTGCTGGATTTCTCAGTTTTTTATCACTGAAAACTGAACATCCTCTGGTTTTGGACTGTCGGTTGGACCAAATAAGACATCCGATGACATCAACGATAATAGAGATAATGTAATGGCCACCAAATAATTAGGCGATTAGTCATGAAAATGGTCCGCAGACTAATCGATAATGAAACTAATGGTTAATTGCAGCCCTCTTCGTATGCTTGATGCAACAATAAAAACTTAATTATCATCATCACCGTGAACAGACGCAGGTGACACAAGCCAGACGCAACTTTAAACGAGCACCTGGACAAACACACACTCCACCACACGTTAACCAAAACGACGCATGACATCACCAGCCCACCGCTATAGGAGGTGGATTCATGATCGTGAATGCGAATGAAATAAGGAGCAAAAAAAAAAAAAAAAGAGGGCCAAAGAGATGACAGGGGAAGAACAAGGCTGAATTTGCCAAAACGAGTCACTAAAGTCAGCGGAGAGGATGAAATACGGTGGCAGTAAACGACTTCTCCCTTGTTTTCCTCTCATTTTCACTGACAAAAAAAACCCCAGAAGCATGAGCAAGGCTAGCCTAGGAGAAAATAAAGCATTGATTTTGCACACTGCCCTCTCTGCTGCAGAGGCCTCCGATCAATAGGCTCAAGTAATACTCTGCACAAGTTTAACGCTCGAGCTGTACAGAGGCAGACGAGTGCTTTGTCTGGAAATTATTCCTTTTTTTTTTATTGCACCACCGTTAGAAAGCAAAACAGAAGCAACAAGATCCGCTTAAACGGGCAGTGCCTCGGACGACCAAAGCGGATCGTGCCATGGTCCAGTGTTCATGTAAATCAAAGGAGGAAGTTAAACGTGTTGGCCTCTTTGTAGGACCATCGGGACGGGAAAAGCGAGAGGGAGATGGAGGGAGAAAGAGAAAGAGTGGGGGAAGGGGGTTGGTCACCCCGTCGACCAGAGAGACGACCTCCAGCTGAGGTCAAGACCTCTGAACCGTGGCGCTACCAAAGCAGGAGAAACAGCCGCTCTCCGTAAACCGAGTTGAGATAAGCATCGGATTCTTTGAAGCAGTCAGTGAGAGCTGCACAGTGAAGGTGCCTTCTGACGACGCGTGCAGACAGAAGAAAATCTGTGAATGACTCGGATAATGAGGCAACGACTGAGCATGAGGGGAATCTAAGGAACACCCCACCACCACAAAAAAAACAGCTTCTCCTCTTTAGCCTGCAAAACTTTCATTTCCTGACTGCTCTCTCTCCTCCTTTTAAGGCGCCTCCAAAAAAGCGAGAGCGCGAACGGGAACTCCTGCGTCACCTGTAAAACATTAAAAAAGCGTTGACCCAGAGATTTGAACACTCGTTAGGCTTTTAAAAGTGGAGAACTGTCAGAGATCCCCTCTCTCAGATGTTTCCCTCTGTGTCGACCAAATGGTATATCAAGTTCAGGAAATTAGCCAGTTCCTGTTGGGGGAAGAGAGACAGAGCAGAGAGAGGGAGAGGGAGAGAGAGAGGCCAGTGTCAGCGCAGTGCAGTTTTTAAACCACAACGCTTCTCAGGCCTCTGTTACATCCTGAGGAATAAAAAAAAAATAAATCACACCGGCTCATCTTAGCCTGGGAGACCATTTAATTAAAATCCCGGTAATATATATGGAAAATACCCAGCTCATTTAAATGCGTACTCAATAGCTGCATTACCGACATGTCTGCTTAAATACAGAGTACATACACACTGAATGCACAGTAAATTGCATCTCAGGCCGGCCAACGGTGAGCACAGAACGGTGGCTAAACATCTCAACACCTCACAAACACACAGAGATTCCTTCAGGTTAGTTCTGTGCAAATAATATGGCCCATTAGGTCATTTAATATCCTCTGGATAAATTGCCGTGGCCTCTTGAGACATGACTGCCGTCCACACATCAGGAACCAATCAAAGGTCCCTCCTGGTCATGGAAAATACTCTGCCAGGCTTGAAGCAGCAACATTTCCCCCGGGAAATAGAGAGAGAGGCCAAATAATCGAAGACACTCCGCCACTTCCTGCCCTTTATCGGCCCGGAGCATCTTGACAGGCCCGGTTCTGTGAGGAGGTTAAGGCGGATTTCCTCGCGTTAACCAAATTAAACTTGAGCGAGATTAAAGCGTGGATGACAGTACAAGTTGACCCGTTGAGCGGCTGGATGAGTGACAGCGCCACCGCCGCCGCCACCGCCAGACGAGGTTTGGCATGTCACGCAACTGTGACCCCTGATGCAGTCACAGAGCAGACGCACACACACACATACGGTGTGGCTGTAGCGTAGGTTGAAACCCTACGCCCGCTGTTTCCATTGCACTCCTCAGACAGACAACTGGCCCTGCAGCATGTGGCGCAAAATGCTCTCTCATGCATGAATAAGCAAGTGCACACTGAGATTCACAAAAAAACAAGTTAATGTGAGACAATGTAAGCTGTTAACAGATTTTTTCCACAGAACAAAAAAAAATCTTAAAGTCAGAGGTCAGGACGCTGTGGGTAGAAAACAAGCCAACTGGGCTCCAGAGCAGCTTGAATCTGCACAGTGTCTGCTCAAACTCCATTGACCGGCAGGCGTCGAAGCAGACCCTCACATGCTGCAACTGAAATTACGTTAGAAGAAGTCATTTGTCTTTTGTGGAGGGAGAGCGAGGGAGAAAAAAAAAAGCGGAGGCTAAAGAGGCCAGACTGAGCAGGAAGGCTGTAAAGGGGAAGGAGTTCATGCAGACTAACATCTGTGATATTTCTTCACTTCATACTTCTCCCATCCCCCTTGCCTTGGGTGTGCCAAATGCTAAGGTGGGGCTTACAAAAACAGCAAAGAGCGAGGGTATTTTTTGGTTAGCACAAGTGTTGTGCATGCTGCTCCCACTGATGGCCATGTGCCTCACTCAACTTGGAGGTCAAACTTCTCTTGAGTATAACTCAAACAGCACTGCTGTTATTGACACTGACAAAAAAATAGTGTTTTAGACCAAAAAGTCCTAAAGGTTTAGCTAAAATGAGACTTGGGAATGAGAAAATCAGTACGGCTCGCTGCTGAGCTATTTAGAAAAGTCAGAAGCTGCTCGTATTAACTTCACTGATTTGTATAAAAATGGGATATATATATAGCTATCCAGGTCTATTTCAAGACCAGCAAGCTGTGAAAATTAGACTCTTGGATGTTGGAAAAGCTCGCAGGCTACCTGTATCATTTAATCAGTTTTCCAACAGTAAAACACACCATAAAACACGTTATTGCACTTGATATTTCCAGGTCTTGGCGTGGAGACGACATTCTCCTTTTATAAAGGTCAGATCCTACTCTGCATATGAATGATACATCAGAGATATACTGGTGAATAAGCACACTTCAGTAACAGAATATGCACCGAACTGGATACAGAACGTGTTGAAATGGCAGAGAAATGTTTGATACAAAGAGCTACTTTCTTGTTAAGGCTTTAAGGTGGAGTGTCTTGACACTGAGCCCTCATATATAAAATGCTGGAGAGTTTTTTTTTATTATATACTTGGGATTACTGGCTCATATCTGTAACTACAAATAACCCTGAAAGTGAGAAAGAAGTTGACATGAATATTTTAAATTTTGATTCAGTTTATAGAAAAGTGTCCTGACTTATGATGAAATATCTTAAACATTAAAATTTGTAGGTTGCGTTGTGAAATGTGAACTAGTTAGAAATGACTTTTCTGTGCATACTTGTATAAAGAGAAACCAGAAGAACATGTTCCTTTTTAAAAATTTCTAAAAACACACTTGCATTCAAAAGGCATGAGGTGGAGGCCTATCATTTGATCATTTTTATGGATAACCCATAATTTTGAAGCCTTGCTGTTGTTGAGCCGGCTCATTAAGAGAGCTAACGGGCTAACTGGCGCGGCTCATCCCTCCTCGGCGAGAGGAGAAGCCTCACTTCACCGCGCTGGTTCATTATCTCAGCCTCCTCCCAGGTGCAGAACGACCACAAGCCGCCCCGGCTTGCTTGAACAGACACTTACAGCTTGTTGGGCTTACCCCACTTAGCCTCAGATACATCACACACACACACACACACACCTACAAACACAAAAGCATCTCTGTGCTTTCTTTGAATCACGTGTTAATAGGTGTTTTCCTTCAGTGGGGGTAACAAGAAGTGCAGGCTTTGCCAATAGGCGGCTCGCAGGGCGCCTGCAATTTCCATCACTCAAGTTTTTTTTTTTTTTCTGAACGCTAAAATGAAACGTGTGGTTGGTTTCTCAAAGGAAACACACGTGAAAGTGAAAAATACTGTAGCAGTTGGATGTTCAGAGTCTTTTAATACTACATTTCACAGACATTAATGATGTTTAAAAGGTTTTAAAAACGTGACAAATTGGTGAAAATAGTCTGTCACAGTTTCCCATAGCACAAGTGAACTGCTCTGTTTTGTGCAAAATATATATACAGTATACTCAATTTACAATGATTTAAAGAGGAAGAAGTCGAATCCCCACTTTTTAAAAGGGCAGTTTTGGTTGATGAATGACTCAAACCATTAACTGATTATCAAAATTGCTGTTGATGAGTTTCATATCTAATTGACTACTAATTTCTAACCCAAAGAGAGAGGTCCTCTCTTCTTCAGGCTTGTTTCAGCCCCCCACCCACCCCCTCCCTCGCTCTGCCTCCTCCATGACCAGGCAGGGACGGTGCTGGTCTGCTGAAAGACACTTTGCCGTTGCTGCCACCTTGTTCTCGTGTCTGGAAACATTGTTTGTCTCCTGGCTCTGATGGTGCCTCCTGTCTCCAAGATGAGACCCCCTCCCCTTCTCCTCCGCCTTTCCCTCTCTTCTCAGTCGCGGGGCGCCCCACTACCCTCCCTCCCTCCTTCCTCGTAGCTGGGCCCACCCCACAGGGGGGTTGAATTTAATAAAGGCTCCCTCAGCCACATGCTAAAAAGGTATGCAAATGTGCAGGTCCTTCTGTTTTCTGATGTACCCCCTCCGCTCTCCCTTCCCACCCCCACCACCATCCAACTGACTGCTCTTCTCTCCGAGCCAAAGCCAAACACACAGGGAGGGAGGGAGAGAGAGAGAGAGAGAGAGTGAGTTTTGGGTGTTTGTTTTTCAGAGGAATGGATTATTTTGTTAGGACCGCTCTTGGGTATTTGATCTGAAAAGCTATTACGATGATTGCGATTAGAATTAATTACATTATGAGCTACAGGAACTGTGAAAGAGGTACTTGACGTGCTTCCTTGTGGAGGGAGGAATCATAAAACGCGCGCACACCCAATAATTCCTCGAGAGCGACAAGATGAAATTAATAGCACCACAAAATTGGTCACCTCGGGGCCATCGCCAATAAATAAAATAATAAAAATTAAAACACCCATACATATATTTATATATATATATCTATGTGCAGTAAAAAAAACCCAAACAATATTGACTTCTCCAGCTGTCTGCAGCGGCTCCTCCTCCTCCCAGATATCAGTGATCCCTATCTAACACAAAGGGCCCAGCCTTTGCATGGCTACCATGATGACCCGTGTTCATGAGGAGGTGAGAGCTGATCATTTTGTTCCGATGTAGTGAGCCGTGACAGGCAGCAGTGCGGGAAGGAGGGCGGGGGGAGGAGGAGGAGGAGGAGGAGGAGGAGGAGGAGACAGGGGAAGGAGGGGGAGGGAAAGGGAGGAGAGGAAGGCCACAGAGGGACCCACCAGAAGCAGGAGAGAGCCAGGCCAGACTGAGGGGACCAGCCTTTCCTGCTGCTTCCTTCCCGTGCTCTTGGCCAGCTGAGCAATCAGGTCACCTCTCTTTCCCGTGTCGCTTCTGGTCAATTGTTCTCTCTCTCTCTCTCTCTCCCTCTCTCTCTCTCTCCTCGCAGTGCCACACAGCCTGCAGCTGTTGCGGCTGATGTCATTTTTTGATGGGATTTTTTTGTCTGTGCCTGCTTGTTGGTTTCTGCCTCTCTGCCTAAACAAATGCAAACACGGCCCCTTTAGACAGGCGCACGCCGAGGATCGCTTCACGTGGGTCCCGCCGCGGACCGAGGGGAAGAGGAGGAGGAGCGGGAGTGGGGGGGGGAGCGCCGTTGCCGCCGCTCTCATGCACTCTCATGCAAACCTGACACGATATGCAAAACACAGATTTGTTCTTTCGAGTTCTTCCTGGTATCGCTATGATAAAAAAAGACGCTCCAACAGCAACGCAACAGCCAGGGAATTCATTTAAGAAAAAAAAAAAAAGAGCTCTCCATTCATGCCAGCACGCTCCCTGTGTTTATTCTTGACCCACACGAGCCAAGACAGAGAAGGAGAATGGGAAGTACACAAACATGCCCTTTTGACCCCGTGCAGCCACCATTCAGAGAGCACAACTTGTTCCCCGAGCCGAATATCAGCTCGCACTGTAAGCAGAAGCCGAATCTATATCCAGTTACATTTACAAAACAATATCAAGGCTTCATCTTGAGGGCGTTTCAGGAAAATCCACTGTTAATACAGCGCTCGCTTCAAGCTATGAGGAGAGACAGAGAGAGGGAGTTGTGATGATGCCGGCTGACAGTTAATTCCCAGCTCAGAGCGCGAGATTTACTCCAGCATGGTCATGAAGAAGACTTCCCTTTTTACACGTGTTCACTGAGAGTTTGCTGGAAACTCCATGTCAGAGGCAGATTAAAATCACGTCTTGGCTTGTCCAGAGACCACGAATATTTACATTATTGGCTCAAATGGCATCCGAATGAACGCACCAAACCCCTATCGAGGACAGAACAGGGCATGCCTGCAGGTTTGGCACATTCTAGTCCCTATAAAGAGAGATGAACTTGATATTCAGAGTCTCTTTTTTTCTCTCTTTTATCTTTCGGCGGTAATGTATCCTAAAATGAGCAATTGCACAAGATTGAACAGACTCTAGAAGCAGCAATCTGTTGAAACGGAGAAGCAGATAAACAGAGTCGGTATATATTCGCGGCGATGAGACGCAACTGTTGTCCTGACCTTGAAATAACTGCCACTTACGAAAAGCTGTTTTGGTATGAGAGACACCGATTATAGCCCATTTCTAGGCCAGCACATAATCAGTGTCCAAGTTCCAAATCAATGACCTACTTCCAAGCACACACACATATATCCACTGCACATACGCTGCGAGGCAAACTCTCTTTTAACAGCTTAATGTGGAGAAATGTGGGGAGTCAAACCGAGCCGGCGCTTTGTTTTGATCTGAAAATGTATCCGAGTGTGGATATTTAGAAACCCAAATGAGGGCAGCGTGATTTCATAACAGCAGGCAGAGCAGCGGCGGCCCTCCAGCAGAGCCGCTTGTGTTATTTTGACACTGGCTGGCAGCGAGAGGGGAGGAGGGGGGTGTGGGGCCACCGGGGTCACGAGCGTTGGTGCTCTGCTGGTGAGAGTGGATCAGATCTGACCTGGATAAAGTGGAGAAACAGTCAGCGCTGACTTCCACGGCCTCCCGCGCAGGGAGGAAATGTGAGCGGCGGCTCGGCTGGCGAGGTCAGGGCCGCACTGCATGCCGGTTCTCGACGCAGGGTGGGCTATTTACAGTAACACACACCACCCCTCCCTCACAACAGCCTCTTCTGCTCCACACACACACACCCCCACCCCACCTCTCCAACTTGTCTCTACAACCCCCTCGAGCACATCCACCACCACGCAGCTCCGTGTACCATCCAGTCATGAAGACAGACGGAGGGAGACTTTGCAGAGCATCCTCCCTTTTCCTCTCCCTACAACCAGGAAAAATACCGCGACGCAACGCTCTGACTTTTATTTTTTAAATGAGACATTATCTGACCCTCTGGGTACGAGCGTTTGAGATGAGACAGAGGAGACAGAGAGGCTAAATGCGCTGTCCATACGTACACATGCTGCTGTCATGTGGAACCGCCCCAGACAGGCTGCAGGCTGATGACAAAGACAGACCGCCAGACACGTTTTAATGAATGGAGGACACTGGAGTACATGCGCATTTATTTTCTGACGTGTGCCTTCCCCAAATGGCAAAAGGAAAAAAAAGTCTCCCTTAATGGATATGTTTGCATTTCCTTAACATTACTTTAACACAATAACATTAAATATCAGAGGACACAATCCACAGTCCTCTTTATAAAAGTTCAGCTGAAGCTAATATATGGCTTAGACAAATGAAGTGGGTGTTTTTCCAAAGTCTTTTTAGTTCAATATCCCCCCTCCTCTTCTCCCTCCCTTTGTGTTTCCCCAGACAGTTTCCTTGCTGAGCTGCTACGGAGGGACACTAAAACAAAGAGGGATTTTTGTGCTAAAAAGAAAGTGGCTTTGGAAGACGTCCACTTGATTTGTGAAGCTCAAACTGCTGAAGCCTCATGTAAACTTCAGCTGAACTTCAAAGAGCAGCTCCACCAATTTAGCATCACTGCACCCCCATAACAGTGTCAGACACGCGGATGAACAGTTTGAAATAACAATAATAATGAAAAAGGATCAAAATTGATGCAGCAAACCAGAGCTATGTTTTTTTTTCTTTGTTAAATCTGGCACCTATACAGTGGCGAACACCAAATATCCAAATCACCGAGCTGGAGGCAGATATCTCAAAAATGTGGGCAAAAATAAGAAAAAAATCTTCCAGTGGGTGAACCGATCCTTTACAAACAACTTCCTGTCATATTTTTCTGGTCATTTTTCAGAAACGAATGAGAGATATTAGATGAATTCTGAAAGCTGAATAGAAACATCCACATAATGGCAGGTATGTGGTCCGCACCTTAGCCTGCTGAGCCATCGAAAAAGAAGACCAAGGCTTCTGCGCATTTTGACGCACTCCTCCATCTCCGTGTGTGGCGTCTGAGGCCACCGTTCCTCCAGGGAGCATTGATCCGGCATAATGACGTTTGTTGAAAAAGCTCTCTCCACGACGGACAGCCTTGTCTTGTGCCATACTTGTTATCGGGTTTAGACAACACAGGAGCAGAATATTAACATGCCAGCGAGGAGAGTAATCCTTCTCCCTCCTATTCTTTTCTTTTCCTCCTACAAAGCCCATCAGGTTTTTCTCAACGAATCGGCCCAGCAAAATCCCATTATAGTGAAAATGATATATAAACAAAATCAATTTTTTATGTCCACGCATGGTTTCACATAACTACTCCACCAGCCCCGAGAAACAGCCATGAAATTAGTTTGGCTGAGTGTGGCCGTTAATACTTGGAATTAGTGGAACCGTTTGGGAAAGCGACGGGGGAAAATCAGCGTTTTTATCAATGAGAAGGCAGCCGGAGTTAACCACCGGGCCGCGCTTTATCACTCCGGACTAAATGAACGACTTCCTCTCTCCGTGCAGGTCTCCGGCAAGGTTAAATGGGTGCATCCTGCTGACCCCGTTCCCCAGTTCAGCCGTAAACTTGACCTGCTCTGGTTTTGCGCACCGCGGCGGAGCAGAGTGGACAACTCAGGAGGGAGGGTAGGGTAAAAGTTCAAAAAGCAAAACGACGCGGGAGATACTGAGGCTGCGTTTTCAAAGTGTGTCTGGGAAAAAAAAAAAAGGGGAGGGGGGGTAGCCAAGGTGCAGCGAGGAAGCCTGCGCACGAGCGGAGAAGTCATCTGGAGACAAGACAACAGCCTTAAGAGCCACTGTCCTGCCCGGGGCATTGTAGCCTGACAAAGACCTCAAAGCTGTGTTTCTGGTGAAAAAAGCAGAACAAATGGGGATTACAATATTTGAGGAAATGGAGCCTTTCAGCTGACCTACATCCCCCACAGAGACTCCAAATTATAATCCCGGCATACATGCTCAGCTATTGAATTTTCAGATTCTGTATCAACACCATGAAATTGTGTTAGATGGCAGCTAAAAGGGTAAAAAAAAAAAAAAAAAGGAGGAGATTAACAGCAAGAGATACTGACGGCACTTAATGCATGCTGAGGTTGAAATGTTGAAATTATTTCACTTTAATTTTATCCCATCTTGACAGCTTTAGATCCAAACGGTTTACATTTTGTATGTGAACTATGACACAAAGCCTAAAGACGCAGAAGACTCAATTTAAGGCTGTGAGCTTTTAACAAAAAAAGAAAAGAAAAAAAAGCTTGAGACACATTAAATCATTCTTTACCATTTAGCAGCAGCCTCCAAGGTTTTGATTAGAGTATTCATTGAACCCTGCACTTTAACACTCCAAATCAATTAGATGAACCAGTGCACACACACGCACACACACATTTCAACTGGTTAAATCGAATAATGATTTAATGCATGGCCATCCTCTGGCAAAGTCCGGCGCAATAATCATACTCGCACACAAACAACATCCATTAGCGGCTTTAGCGACGCTGGTGTAATTGCTAAAAATACGCTTTTTCAGTGAGCTAAATGCATAAGCGGCGGATTAAACGGCATCCTATGGCCGCGGGTTGAGGCTTTTCCTTAGCCCGTCTCCCGTTTATTTATTGTAAACAAAGATTTCTCAGAGAGTATGACAAGATGAAAAAGGAGAAGTGCAAAATGTCACACTTCCTTCTGTTTTTCTTTTCTAAGTCAGGAGTAACCGCACGTTGGAAGTGGGTTCACACAGATATTATCACTCAGAACAAAAACACATTTGATATATGATTTCATGTGTTTAAATGATTTGAAAAAAAGTAATTAATTTTTAACCCTTATTTAATCAGGAAAGCCTTAATGAGATGGATTAGAATAAAAAGCTATTTTTTAAGGGTTCCTTGGTCAAAACAGTGACAATAACAGAGTAACCAGTGGAGGATGTGTGATCATGTCTTATTTTTCGCCTTGTCTGATGTTTCGTAGTCACAAGTTTTGCCCAGTAAAACACTTGCTACACAAGCAGACATGATTATATTATTATCATCAACTGTTTGTTTAAATGGAGACTCCTGTGTATGTGTGTGTGAGCTGTTGTTGTGTGTGTGACAGAGAGCGTGTACGTATGTTTACGAAGCCTCAGGAAATACCAGGACAGGCGCGCTGGCTCTCCAGCACTCCGGGCCCATGTGACTGGAAACACACAGGCCGGATTGTTTGCGTGTTTGCTCCGGGGTCGCGATAACAACGTTTAGTAAGAGGGAAATATCAAAGCAGGACTCCCCCCACGTCTGAATCCGGCCTGCCACTGGAGGTGTGGTCTGGTCCGGCCGGGGCCTGCTTATCTCTTTATTAAACTTTGGGTTTTTCCTGAGTGATCAGCCATTCCTGTTAATTTGCATGATTGCTCTCGCGTTTGTGTCCCCGTAGCGATCCAGCGCGACTAGCCTCCGCTGGGCTTCCTGCTCTCATCACATTAGCATAATGCAGATGCAACCGGAGTCAGTAACCTTGCTGTTGCTAAGCACTATTTACAGCAAATACACACACAAGCTGTGAGAGCTGCAGAGCCCGACAGCTTTTCTTTACTAACCCACCCACCCACCTCTTATTTATCAATCCATCAATGCATCCAAGTTACACAGTGAGTATATCATTAATTCTAACGTTCGCCCAAAATGTAAGGCATCCATGTGAAGCTTCATTTACCTAACGAGACTTTGAACTGAAATTGGATATTTGAAAAGCGCTTTTTCATCTTGAAGTCTTGTTTTAACTCTTTGGCCTTGTACCTAGAACTAATTTTCTTCCCTGATTAAGACAAGCAGCGCGCCTGAGTAAGAGCCAAAACTAATGACTCATTTAAAAGACGCAACGAAAACTTTCAGTCAGCTTTGTGCTAAAGTTGTTACTCATGATCAAGAGGACATCAGCACCAAAAAAAAAAAAGAGAGAGAGAAAGGAGCAACGTTTCTCCTTTTTTCTTAACTAACTCAAAAACATCTCCAATCCATCGAGGCGCTGTCCCGGCTCGTAAAAAGGTCAGAGGAAACCCGACTACTGATCATTATAAAACTCAGCCTTTTCCTCGAGCCGTGGAAGCTAAACAGCGGTGGCAGGGACGTAAATATTGTGAGGAAAAGGCTCTAATCTCATACCTCCTCATTTCCTCGTACGATAAATATTTAAGCAAATCTCATCACCATAGGTTTGTGCGTTTCAGTCTGAAACCGAATCTCCAGATGGAACAAGAGACGAGGCCAGCTTGAAATATCTGTAGTGTAGGTGATGAATTTGAGAACAACAAAAAAAATCTGAATGTTGCCATAAAATGCTCACACCCATCGTTCCCTTTGTGTTTTGTACCTGGCACGCGGCGAGCTGCCAGGCCAGACTTTTGTGCGCTCTCTGCTTTGATGGCCTCGCGTCACATTAATCTCTCACAAAGATGCCATTATAGATGTCGTTAAATGTGGTGTCCGGCGAAAAACGTGCGAGCGGCCGGTCTGAATAATTAATTCCTCCCGTCGGTGCCACGGAGGCTCTTCTGATCAGAGTTCAGCCCGGCTACGCGCTCTGTTACGATTGGCCGGAGCAAGGTCAGCGTCTTGAGAGACCTCGCTCTAATATCCAGCAGCAATTAGTGGCTGCCGCGCGGATGTTGCACACGTTATTATGAGTCAGGGGAGCCAGAGTGACCGCAGGTAGAGTTTTAGCGTTGTGTGTCTGTGAATGCTGTCGCCAGGCAAAACGCTTTACTGAAGAGCACAAAGACGGCGGCTTAGTCAGTGTTTGTCACGTGGCTACAAGACAAAAGAGAGTCGCAACAAATAAGCCACTGAAAGAACATACAGCTCCATCACTACCTTTACTTCTCACAAATGCTGAGATGTCTAAATTAAGGCAAACAGATCCACAGCAAACAAACAAAAACCTCCTCATTCATTTCAATGCCTGCAGAAATTGCTGATTTCTGTAATGTCATCTGATAACACACTCCAGTGGAGAAACACATACACACACTTGCAAGTTTGTGCTAGATTACATTGTGATTAATAATTCATTTTTACACCGTGTTTCTTTTTTCTGTGCACAAACATTAAAGTATGTAAATGCACAAATCTCGTTACCGCTACCGTACAGTATCAACACTGCCTACTGTTTTGTCAGCTGATAAGCTTTCAAATGTATGAATGTCCTATTCAAAGTGGACCGTTCCATCAGCTTAAGACAATTGGCGCCACTTGCTGGGAAGCCAGTGAGGGAGGGATCGTTAACCAGTCCTTGTTGCTGAAGTGAGGCTGGGGAGTCGGGGTGTGATGTGGGTGCTCATTTGTCACACTTCTCGAGAAACTTCCTCCACTTCAGGTGAAAAAAGGCTGCAAGCGGCTGACCATCATCCTGCCTCTTTCCCATATATAAGAGAGAAAACGGTGAAAAGGGGGGCGGGGGCGGGCGACTGACCATTTCCATTGAAATGAAAAAGGGGAACAATGCAGAAAAACACACAGTCATAAGAGAAGGCCACTGTCTCCATCAAAACACACAGGGAACAAAGGAGTCAAACAGAAAGTCCCGGAGAGAACGGCTGAGGGACGGACGCTGAGCGAGCTCGGCGTCAACTCCCCATGAGTCAGCCCATTGTGAGGCGCACAACGCGCACAGTCGAGCTCCCAGTGAATCAGAGCAGTCAGCTGCCATCCACCACCTCAAGGCACGGGGCCAGTCAGGCACAGGACCGCAGACATGTGACCGAGCTGCCTCGCACAACCGCCGCTACTGTGCCGCGTCTGAGAGCCGAGAGACACTGACACTGACTTCTTTGATGGGTCGGCTTTAAAACGTGTCTGAACCGGTTTTCCCATCGTGCTCGGCTCAGACAGATAGCGCGGCGCTGGTATGCTACAGGAACAGAGGCAGCAGGTGTTTGTGCATCTATAGATGACTGCGGCGTGTGATTTACAGGCCGCTGTCAGGAGGGCGCGGTGACATCAATACTGCGGCGCGAGTTTGTCTGAGGCCTAGCTGAGGACACCAAAATACCCCTCCACTTCTAACCCCTCCACCGCACCCCACCCTCTTCTCCTGACAGCGATACTCGGCACTACACGTGCAGCTGTCTAAATATTACTTCTCCCGTCTTCTGCTCTTCATCTCGCCATTCCTCTGCTCCTCTCTCACCTTTTCTGTCCCTGCGCGAGCTCGGAGCCGTCGAGCCGGATGAGTTTAGGGTGGGTGGGTGGGGGGTGGACAACTGGTCCGCCTGCACAACTGGGGATGTCCACATTTGGCGCTGCGTTGTTGTCATGTCAACAGTCCGGGGGCCGAGGGCCGGGAATAACTCACCTTCTGCCGTCCAGCTTTGAGCTATAACCAGCTGCACACCTGTGGTACCAATTATCCCGTAGCTGCCCACAATTAGATTATTCCAAATGTAAATAATATTTCCACTGCAGCGGGGAAGCGGGCGCGAGTCACCGCTAAATCACTGTGTGCGTTTGGGCTTTCTAATGCAATTCATATAAGAAGCCAGACCAGCGCTAATCTCATAAAAGGACAAACAGAGCCATTAAAAGTCCTCTGCTCTTTAGTTCATTACTGGCTCAGCTTGCTCCCCCCTTATGCAAAGAGTCCCCAGGTGCATGAATGTTTCATGGCCACCCTGCTGCCTGCTTCCCTCTGCTCAGATGCTGCTCAGCCCCCCCCACCACCGCCCTCCAGAGGAAGCTCCAACTCCGCTGTCAATTGCACTCACTTACACTCTGCTACCGTCATCATCAGCCATTAGTTGGGGGAGGTGAGGGGTGGTGGGGGGGGTGTTGTAGAGGCAGCACATAAGACAGCTGTTTTTGCCTTGATGACTCAATCATCCCCTCCAGTGGGATTAGCATCAGTATCATCGTCCTCATCATCGCCTTTGATCCCAAAAATTACCAAACAAGTCTGAAATTGATGACTCTCAGCCAGCGCGCCGCGAATTCCTGAGCTTTTCAAAAAGATCCGACTCCATTGTGGGACGCTCAATCACTCCGCAGAGCGCAGAGACATAAATTGGTAATATTCAGTGTATTTCATATCAAAGCCTTTGACGGGACAAAGTGGCAAAATGTGTTTTTCTTGATTCTCCACGGCTAAATATGTAAGAACGGCTGATCAGTTTCAGATCTTCCACTGAAGTGAAAGCACTCAATTCTAAACAAACATCTGATATGCAGAACAGCACGTCTTATTTCAATGTACGTTTAAAGGAATAGTTTGAAATTTTGAAAATATGCTCATTTGGTTTCTGCATGTAAGTTTTTAGAGCTTTTTCTTGTTAAAAACAGCTGCAGGATTCAGATGAAAATGAAGCTTTGAAAGTGGTTAGACAACCAAAACAGTAAAGTTGCAAGTCAGATGGCTGAATAATGACCTGCCACTCAATATAAAACCCTGTAAAGATTAGAAGAGCTGCAGATTTGGGTGTTTATATGTTCATTATAGTCACCTTCTTATTGATTATTCAATCTGACGACTTTATGTACTTTTGCATACTTCTGTTATAATGTTAAAATCTGAAAAACAGCCTCTTCCTGTGAAATACAAAGGATGGAAGTATAAATGGCAGTGAATAAACTTGATGAACCTCAGCTACAGCTACTGGTCTTATATTTGTCCTCCTGCTGTAAATACATTTTCAATCCGGCCCCACTTGAATGGCACTCAGATCAGCTGATGGGCTAATTCAAGGCCCCGCGGCGCTGCCACTATCATCATTTCATTAAGCTTTAAGCAGACGTATTACAAATAGAACATTTAACAGACGCCACGTGGAGTCAAGGCAAGCCTGTTGGGTTATATTCTGCAGCGAGAACTGTACCGACCTAATGAGACCGCGGTAACTGCTTTCACCGACAAAGAGAAATGCAATAATATGGCAGCATGAGGCAAAAGAAAGGCTTGTTAATGCGGTCATATTTCAAGAAGCGGCATCGAGGTAGACCATTCACAAGCCAACAGCATCTCAATGCCAAGTGTTCTTAAAACATATTACGCCATGCCATTAATTAATTTGTTGGCTTGTGAAGCGTAGCTTATTCAGGCTATTCATCACGAGCAGGAAATTGACAAGTTATCCGTGGAAGGCATGTCAAAGGGATATCAGGTTTAATTTTGCATCAAAGGAGGCAAACGCTACTCCATTTGCTCAATCCCCTTCGTTTTTCTATGTCGCCTCTTTGTTCGAGCGGAGATAGCTCGTACAAAAGATGCGTGAGGTGTAAAAACAAAAAAAAAGGGGGAAAAAAAGGGAGAAAAAAGAAAAGAGGCTTAAGGATCCAACTGGGGTCACGGAGCAGTCGGGAAGTTCATCTCAGAGCCAAGTGTTGCTTAATGGCTTCCGCCTGCTGTACGTCAACGCAGGCCATCTGAGCGGGCTGCGGCGAACATCTGTCCCGAACACACAGACACTTTGTACCGCCGCAGTCAGCCTGTCAATCAAACGCACTCCGGCACATCACCGGCCGTTTGCGATCGCCTCCTCGCTGGTGCACGTTTGGGGGAGTTTGCACGAGAGCACGGGCGTCTATGTCCGTATGCGTCTATGGGAAAGAGGGGATGGCGCCACGTCTATTTTTACCCCGGCACACTGAGTTCTGCCTCCCCGTATGCTGCTCTGTTCTGAGGACAGGCGACCGGGTCATCCGCGGCAGCAGAGCGCCGGGATAGCTCCGGCTCTGCTCCCTGACCCCGGCCCTCCAGCTCCTACATCAGTGGGAGAGACTTACAAGATTCCTGGGCGGCAGTTAAAGGGGGGGAGGCTATCTGCATGAAAAGAGAGAGCCGCTTTCTTGACTGATGCCATGTTCGTCCAGCTCTTTCTCCCTCCGGTGACTAATGGGCTAATAATTCAGCTGTCACCCTGGAACGTTATCTTGCTCTCTTTTTTTTTCCATGGGAGGGATACCACCTCCCTGCCTCCGCTGTGCCGTCTTAGAAAAAACATTCCCAAAGTTGCGTTTCAACAACACGCCGTTAAGACAACGAGGCGGGGGTCAGATGCAAATCCCCGCATGAGTATTCAATACGGAAGGAAACACAGATAGATATCAAAACGGACGGATCTCAGAGAAGTTGCGAAAAAAGGCAACGTGGCTATTATCATGAACAGTTACTGTACAGGAAAATCATCTTTCCACTCATCTGCGACACTTTAGCGGTGGACCTTTGAGCTAATAGTCTGCACCGTCTCTGTCACAACGACAGAAATGCTTTAAGGGCAAAATCCTTGGGCGACTGTCCACTGTTAAGATGGTTGTTCAATCACGTTCCTGTGGGTTTTCATCAAACCAAGTGCTCTGTATTTATATGTGATTGTTATCCCCCAACTGTTATTTAAGTGAGTTCCTGGAAAATTTCTCATCTTGTGACTGCACTGTACAATTGAGTCTTCTAAGAAGGCCTCTCTCTTTTACTCTAGTCTTTCATGAGAGGTTTTGTACTATACCTCTGGTACTAATGGTTTAAGTGACAAAAGAAACATCTTACATGACCTTGCCTGGAAGCTGCACTCAAAACATCCTGGTATGATGGCACATCATGTATGTTTGTCTTATTATTGGTACTAAAACGCACCAGAAAATAAAGATAAAGTAGCTTCCCAACTGCAGATTTTCTGTTTTCCAGTTCAAATGTATTAAATCAAGACCATATAAGCACGCGAAATTAAGCATGTGGAGTGCAAACAACACAAAATATGACAAAATAATGTCAAAACAAGGTAGGAATGAAGCATTAATTACACTAATTAGTATGATTTCTTAAGGAAAGTGCCAACCTGAAATAGTACTTTCTCCTGTATCAACTATAATGATATTTTTGTTTTTAATAGAATCACAGTACTCCTGCCCTCTAAGATTATCATTACATAAGAGTACAGATCTTCTTTTTCCTGTTATCTCATACTAACTTTGGGGAGATCTGTTGTTCACAGCCCTTACGTTTCAGATATTTTCTCTTTTCACGCAGTAAAAACAGAGAAATGTTGCCCCTGTGGTTCAGTTCTCACACCTCTCTGCGTTCATGGGGGTCCCGAAACTGATCTTTCGGCCACAGCTTATTCCAAGCGACGCGGCCCTTAACGTCGCATTTTGTTTGTGGTTTCTTCCCCTTAAAGCACCTGCCTCAGGAAACATCTATGTATAGACGCTGCAGCAGCCCTCATCACAGTTATCAGTTTAACAGCTTGTCATTCATACCTCTTTGCGTCGTGGAG
>JBAJHX010000024.1:6382433-6400768 GCA_037176925.1 Amniataba percoides | reverse complement strand
GAATGTTAACTCTCGCTGCTCTGCCATGTGCTTGTTTAATAAAGTACTTCCACTTGACTCAACAGTGGTCAGAGGAACAAGGGAGTTGTGATTGTGTCTGGGCGTGAAGCCGCCGCGGAGCATTCATCTGGGCCGAGGTCCGTTAAATGAAAATGCCGCTCTGTTATTATATTCAACAGAAATCTCTTCAGAACAAGGCTTCACTCCAGCAAGTGATAATAATCCTTCTAATAGGCTTAAATGTTTTTGAAACTGGAAGTTAAGTGGCAGGCTCTGCTCTCTCTTTGTTTGCCCCGTGCAGGGGGAGGTGGACGTGTGCGGAGGCAGGGGGCTCCGAGGCCAGGCCCTCTATCCTTCCTGTTCGGTTACCAGAGGCCTCACGCTTATCAGTTCCAGATCTCACAAGAACAGACAAAAAAAGGAGAGAGACCACTGACAGGAAGGGGATTTTTTTTCTTTCCTCCCCCCACTTTTTTTTTCCCTTTAGCGAGGTTAACAGAACGTCTGCACCCCTCACATTTCACAGGGGAAAGCAATTATTCATTAGGGCAACAGAGAAAAAAGACCAACCTGGCTGCCTCTAGACATCAATTCACCGCAATGAAACATCATTAGAGTCATTTGTACAGCAAAAAAAACCCATTAAACTTTTATTAGTTTCAGCTTCTTAAATGTTGGTCTCTCTGTTTTATATCACTGTAAACTGATTATCTGGTTTTGGACTGCCGGTTGGACAAAACAAGCAAACTGAAAAAGTCATGTGTGCTCCACAAAAACTGCAACTTCTTAAAGTTATACACTAAACAAATAACTGAGAGACTATTCAATAAATAGAAATAATCATCAGTTACAACTCCCGTTGCATTTCACTTTCAAATATAGTGTTTGGCTATCAACCTCAGAGATAACACTTCTCTATTTGAGGCTGCTGCCATTTCCTCTTACTGCAGCCTTTCCATCAAACCCGGCTCGATTTTTCCCTCCACAAAAGTAACCTTAACGTTGACACAGCTACGAAAATTGTAAAAATCTGTCATTAACAGCAAGAGGAAGCTGACTGTGAAGCCCTCGTGTCATGCCCCTGCTCATGTCATAACCCCCCCCCCCCCCGTTTCACTCGCTCTCACTGTCTACCCCGCTTGACATTTCCACAATAATCACTTTGGTTTATCCCACTCGGCTGCGTGGCGGGCAGATGTTTGTCAGGGCACCATATTTCGCCGTATTCACACTGCTCTAATCAAGATTAACCACTCTTATCTATTGAGTGTGTGCGTGCTGGATGTCCCAGTTCCTAATCCATGATGCCATAGCTGTATTGTATAATACAGTGGACAAACCAATTACATTCCCTTTCCACGACGTAATTCTCCCTTTTACTGGTACACTGGATTACATATTGCATAAGGACAAACTGGTGGTTTACTGGTGAGGAGGATGTTCATGACCTTCAGCGTGTGTACACACTCGCCAGACCGAGTATGGACGTGGAAAAAAAAAAGAAAACATAAACAGACGCAACATCTCAGCACTTTGTTACTCACAGAGCCCCCCCAGGAGCTCCTAATGAAATCAACATGCTCTGCGAGGTGAGCCGACCCCGGCCACACACAAACTGCTGCCATCAAATGTTTACCGAAGACACTCGAGCACGGCGGAGGACGGAGCATGTCCGGGCAAACAAGAGCAGCGGCCTTTAAATCACTGTAGCGACAACAACATCGTTTGTGCTCCCAGATTATTCAATTATTTCTGCTAAAAGTGTGTAATCTCTGCTCTCAAATTCACAGAACATAAAGCTGAAACGTGCTTTCTCAGGAAACTGTGGATGCAAGGCTAGACGTGACAACCCAGACAGCTAGTTTGTGAACTTTGGTAACATTGGGTGCTAAACTTTGGTGAACGCGTCGATAAGCTGGGGAATTTTCTTTCTGCCGTATGCCACATAACTATGGAGGCACGGAGAGACAAAAATATATTTCATGGCCACACTTTACTACACTGAGTATTTGAAATAATATTGTGAGAATGAGATACAATCATTCATAAGTTTTGATTAATCCATTCGCAAGTTTTGATTAATTTGTGCACGCAGATTTATAGCTATCACTAATCCAAATGTGATAATGAATTAACAGAAGAGGGATAACAAACTCTATCTCGCGTCTCAGTGTTAAATGTAGTAAAATGTGGTCTGAAAAAATATATTCTTTCTTTCTGTGGTCACTGACTGTCTGCTAACTTTTGTCGTGGAGCAGTTCACTCAATCATTTACGATGGCTCCCTCCATTTTGGACTCTCCGGCTTTATTTCCATCAAAAGGTCAGCGCTGTCACAGGTTGCCAGTGGGTGACGCCACAAATTTTGCTTGTGGAAGTTCATCAAAGTTGAACCCGATGTGACAGATTTGCCCTTGAGAGCAAATCCACTTTGAAATGCTAATTTGACGGCATCCCAACTGTATTAAAAAGACTGTGGAGGACAGATCATATTAAACGAATGCCACTACCTTACAATATTAGCACAGGGCACTGGACACAGCCGCTGTGGAGACACTGATTTGAGAGGAGAAATTTCTCATTCATGCAGGCGACTTAAAACAAAATTTAGCCCAAACATCTGCTGGGCTCTGCAGCTCCCAACTCTGATGTTTAAAAAAAAGAAAAGGATAGAAAGACTCACCTGTGTTGACTTTAATCCTTGATTTTTCACCACCCCCCCACCCATTCACACACCAGGAGGAGAAACACTTCAGCGCCTCACGTCTTCTGCCCCTGAGAGAAATCAAAGAGAAAGAAAACACATCAATCACCGCTGCATTATCACCACCAATCTCCAAACACCGAATTATTACATTTGCATTTTTTTTCCTGAAAAAAAAAAATAAATCAAGCCCACTCAATGATTTCGCCTCACGCAGATTCCTTTGGGCTCCGAGTGGCTCCCATCTGCGCCTTCGCTTTAACGTGATACACTTCTTCCCCACGCGGATAAGATCCTTCACGCTCTCGTGCCCATGAAGGACGAATCAAAAGAGCGAGCGGTGCTTCACATGATCAGTGTGGTATCATAAACATCCACCGCCGAGTAGGTTCACCGCTGTGGCACATCCACAATTCACTCACCGATTGACAGATAAGCCTATTACGAGAGGCCTTCAGTATATCTGTGCACTTAGCCTGGGCAGGAAGGGCTCGAACGCACGCCCGGCAACATTCAGATCCTTGAAAATGACCACATTAGTTATTGGTGAAGTTCAGGAGGTGCCAACCGATGTGTGCGGAAACCATTACATATAAGCCACTTAAGCACTTGATACAGTAATCCAGAATATAACAAAAGCACTAAAATGTGAAAAAAAAAGAATCGTGATGTAAAATAAGGAGAAAATTTCTCACACACTTAATAATCGTGTCTTATCTATGTTCGCCCAAGCAAGTAAGTACAGAGACTTAATTTTCCTTAGTGAATTAATCATTGTGAGGAGTTGTAATTACGAGCATAATATTGCATAGGCTGGATTCTAGCATGTGTTATCTTTCCATAAATCACGCATGCCTCCGCTGGCGTCTTGATAGAGAGAATAAGCCAACAGGAGAAAAAGCCACTTTGAATATTTACATTTGCAGCAATTTCAAAGCTCCAATGGGTGACTGACCTCCACATGTGGACATGTGACTCTATTCTGAAGCTCTGCAGCAGAAATAAAGGAAATTTGGACAAAATATTTGTATACTATTCAGGTCTTCTCAAGAGGATGAGTCCTTGACCCCTCACTGAATGAAAGGTCGAGGTTAAACACAGTCGGCTTTTAAGGTAGAGGGGGCTTCGTGCAGGTGATAAAGCATGAACAAACTACTGCCTTTTTTTTCTTCCCCTCACCTCTCCCTCTCTCTCCTTTATTCCCTCCACCTTAAAGTCTAGCCGTATCCTGTTAGTGTATAATTTTCACCAGGCATCTGCTTAGTGACGCGCAGCATGCTGTCCCCAACCACAAGTCCTCCGGCATCTCCTGAGCTCACGCTTTGGTTGACAGGACAAGGCTAATGCACCAAATATAAAAACTGTCTAACCACAAGGTGTATTTTCACATTCAGCGGGAGAAGGCGGTCCCTTGTGCCTCGCACTTTTTTAATCCTTTTTTTCCCCTTCGTTTTTTATTTTTCAATCATTGGAAGATTTTTCAGGCAGCATTTTTCCCCCATTGGAAGTGCCGCTCTCTGAAAAGAGAAAGTGGAGGAGCGCTGGGGGCTCAATGGGTCGAGAGAGAGGGGGAGGACGCTGGGTGCCTCCTTTTTAAAGCCAGATTCTCCCCAGATACCTCTGTGCTATTCATCAACAGCTTTTCCAGGGCTGTGAAAAATCAATGTGCTCTGCACTGCAAACAGTTCATAATGACGGGGGATGGAGGGAAAAAAAGCTCAACTGCAACAGAATTGATTTGTTTAAGTACAATAACACGGCTCTGCAGCGCGGTGAGGAGGAGGCTCGAGCGCCCAGACAAAGACTGACTGGCAGTATGAAACCACAAGCAGTAATTGACAAGCTGCTGGCAAAGTGCAAATCTGAAATTCAGAAGCCTGTTATCTAATTAAAAGGAGTTTTTCTCTGAATTACCACCTGACAGAGGAAAATACACTTTGAGTCCCAAATGAGTCCAAATCTTCTCTAAGACAGAGTACACCCCAAATCAGCTGCTTTAAAATAATCAAATCAAACATTTTAAAGGCGCTCTGAAAAATTAAAACCGGCATCTGAGTTGTCACACACAAGCTTATTCAGATGAACTGCGTTAATGATTTTTTCCAATATTGACAAATATGTCGGTAATTTCTTTGATTAAAATGCCAAAAGTATTTAGGACAACAACATATTCAAATAGTTCATTTTGTCTGACTGACACTCCAAGGAAGACATTTGAGAAGCTGGAACCAGAATATATTTGGCAAGTCTGACAGATAAATGACAAACAATCAATGACCGCAACTGATTCATTTCCTGTGAACTGAAAATAAGATCCAGCTCCACATCACATTCACACACAAACACGTGCTGCACTTCTGGCGATTTGAAACGTGTGCAGAGAGCGTTTCATGTCGAATAATGCCAAGTCATCAGTACGGTTAAAAGATGGCACCAGGCCTCTCTAAGACAAAAACATTTAAAAAAAAAACTTTCACAAGGTGAGCTTTTAAACCTCCTGATGCTGCAAAAACACAAAAAAAAAAAAAAAAAAAAAACAGAAGGTGGGAGTAAATTGTGTCAAGACAGGCCAGCACAATAAAACATTTCTCCCTGCCTCTTTTAAGCCGGCCACAGAGGTGCATTCATCATTGTTATTATTCCTTCAGAGAGGCCCTCCCAGGTTTAATTGGGTCCTCATGGAGTCAAAATCCCCGCTGTCGCTGCAGCCACCGGTGCTGGACAGACTCATTCCTCCCCAGTCAGCGCCTGCATTTTTTTTTTTAACAGCCACTCTGTGAAAAGTGGCCATGAAGCTCTCCGGTGAGTCAGACGGGCGGCGAGGACGCTGGACGCCACCTGCCAGGCCCGGACAATGGCAGGACGGGGACACCTGGAGAGAAACTCTCACCTGGCTCCGCTCTCAACGCTGTGGGAAAAGCTCTTGAGAGCCGCAGGCCGTCCATCCGCCCAAGCCAGCTCTCCGGGGGCTATTATTCCCAGCGGGCCACATTTGCATTTTAACTGGTAAATACAGTAGGTTTTTGAATGCGGACATGGAGCATGTGAACAAATGGAACAGGAAAAGGATTAAAGAGGTTTTTTTTTTTAAGCCTCAATGAAAAAAAAGAGGAAACAATGAGCCAAGGTGATAAACTGGCTCAGGAACACAAACATGCAGAGCTATTTCGCACTCAATATGCTGCTCGGTGAATGAAATGAAATGATGGGGTGACACTTCCTCAAAAATAAAAAACTTTCAAATAGACCACATACATTTTGGCAGTTTGGCAGCAGACAAACCTGAGAAACGTGCGAAAAAGGAATGGTATAAAGTCACACCATTGCGCTCCTGTCAGTGAATACCAGCCTTGAAATTTCTGACCTCCTGTTCACCTCCCACAACGCTGCTCTGCTTGCACTTAGCGTTACCTCGGTGCGGCGCCTCCTTTGGGTTGCTTCCTGTTGTGGATACACTCAAGACGTGCAAGATCAACTGAGACACGCACCTCTGCGTTTCAAAAGACAACCGACAAAGACACTTGAAGTCAAAGGAGGAGAGGCGAACGCGGGGAGCGACGATCTGGTGATGTTTGTGATGATTTTCCAGCGAAGGATTGAGGTTTTCATTTTCAGGAGATAGAAACCAGCGAGGTTCTGTGGAGAACGCGCCGGCAATCATCTCGCCTCACACAGCCGGCGTGTTTACATATACGCTAACGACGTGATTACAGGCAAATTAATTAAGGGGACACTTCTGCGACTGTCATGCAACACTTTAAATGGGTTATTTTTGCCAGAATTAAGGTTAAAGGTTGACAACTCATCAGTCTTTATAAGCTCACGTTTTGCAACTAATGATTTGATTCACAACACATGAAGCTGTTAATTATGTTTTTTTTTATAATTCACTTTGCCTGGAAACCCCAGTGTGAAGCAGTTCATAACTACACATCTAAAGATTTAAGCTGATAGAGTAAAAACTTCAATTATTCAGTTAAATTTGGCCTTGTCTGAACCTTTCCAATTCTGCAAATTGTCAAATTCATACTTGAACTTAGTATCATAGCCAAGAAAATCCCTTTTTTTTATTAAAGGGACAAATTTCATGTGATAATTAAAGACGTTCATCAGTTTTAAAATAAAAGTCTGTTTTGTGGTTCCGCTAATGAAACATTTCTAATAAAGGAATGACCCAATTATTAAACAAATCACAGTAGTTAGTGGGGATGGTGGGTTATTGTGAAGCGACATTAAGCCTTTCATCAAGTATTATCCTAATCTTGTAATTTACAGCTGTAAGGCCACAATGCGTGTGTGTGTGTGTGCTGCATGCTCTACTATGATGGACACCCAAATCCAAGTTAACAGATGACAGATTTAAAATTTTTTTATAGCACACACATGCTGCTCATCATCCATACAGAATGATTACATTAGACTAAGAGTCATATGTTATCCTGGACCAAAGCCGCAAACATTGAGCGAATCGCCGCCGCGAGCAAGCGCCGTACTGATGATTACATATTTAGAGATAATGGTTTTTTTAGCATGATACGTTTAAAGAGCATGAGACGCCAGCTCAGTTAGCTCCCCAGTCTTCACTCTCTGCTGATTAACACAAACGCAGACGCCTAGTTAACCACTGCTGCTGTAATTATGCAGAGCCTCACACACACACACATAACCTATGCAACGCACCCAACGCAAACACACTCTGCTGCAGAACTGCAGTCGCATACATGTAGATCAGCATCACAGCAACCACCAATTATGCGTCTTATTCATGCAAATGCAGGTAATTTACTTCCCGCCGCGCACAACTTCCCAATGTGTTTGCCCTCTGGCATCAATTTGTATCGTGGATCGCCCCAAACAAGTGAAACAATTGAATGAAGTGATCCCAAAAAAAGGCTCCTTTTTTAAAATTTAGAACCATTTTAAAGGTTAATTTGCGGGTTCGTTACAACTTAGGTTTTCATTTCCTCATTTTGGAAATTGTTTTCTATAAGGACGAACACAAACGGAAGTGATTGCTGAGATCTGGGATCACTGTTACAGCAGGATAAGGAACGAGCTGTCAGACGAGCCAGGTTGGTAAGAATGATAGAAATTTTGTTCATGGTACTGTCATTTCATTCATCGAAGAGTTACCAAGGAGGGTGGAACAAAGCTCTCTGGGTTGCAGGCTAACTCATTATTGTTGCTGGGAGGAATGGCGGCCAAACCATAAAAACAAAACCGAGATAGCATGAAACTCGAGTATCACTTTAAATACCTATGTGTTTTTTTTCTATTTCAAAGGAGTGAGCTGATGCCTATGCGGGTCTTACACGAATTGATGGCTTCAATATTATTTCTCCTCGTCCTCCTCCTCTCTCCACAGTATATCTTGTTTCAAAAGCGAGACGCAGCCCAAGAGGGCGCCTGTGTTTTTTTTCTCCCTTTGTTTCCAGTCTTTCCCTATCAGAGCGAGAAGGTGGTAGCAACTCCCACGGGGGGAGATGGAGATAGAGGTGTGGGCTGCTGGCAGAGCGCTAAAGCAAAGAAATGCTGCACCGTCTGACCATGGACATAAAAATGATGCCCCCCTCTTCCTCCTCCTCCTGCCTCCCAGACGTTGTCCTGCTTCATCTGCAAAGCAAATCGTGTTCCCCGCGGCCAGAGATTCCTCTTTGGTCACCTGGCTGTCCTCAACGTTTCGGCGCCCCGGGAGCAGAGGAGGGTTTACTGGAGGTGAAATACTTTATAATGTAATGGAGACAAGCAAGACAGAGAAATAGGCGTAGGGAGGGATGGGGGGGGGCATCATGAGCCAATTGCAAAGGAGAGGTGGGTGTAATGAGGCCTGATCTGTCACAAGAAAGAACTACAGACCTGTATTTGCATTTTCAGCCCCTTTCTTCATCTCCCTCCTTTATCTTTTCTTCCTCCTTATAATAATAAGAAGGGGGGGGGAGTGAGAGGGAAGAAAGGTGGGGAGCGGACATATACACAGAGGAATCCGGGGAGGAGAAGGAGAGCACATTACTATTGGGAGGGGTAAATGATTAAAGGCTGAAATGAACACAATCTGCTGGTTCCAGAGGAAAGAGGAAGGAATTTCCAGAGCCAATAATCAAAGCATCACGGGGAGACCTGCCTCTCCCCACTATTCAACCGTGACCATGCCGCCAGAAGCACATTTTCCTCATCCGCCCTTTTACAGCAGCTTTTTTGGCCAGCGTGTGTCATGCCGTCATTAGCGGCTCCAAGATATTGATTGCCAAACATCGCCACCTTCTAATTATCCGAAATGCCACAGATTGTACGCAGGTGGGATCGCTCTGGATGGTGACTGCTGCCGTTGGCCAGGTAGAACAGCGTCGGGATGACTCAGTCGCGAAGGGCTCTCGAGAAAAAAAAAGGGGGAGAAGAGGAAGGGAAAGGAAAAAAACCCAGCAACATCAATAATGAAGTGAAGGAGACGTGGGGGAAGAAAACAAAGCCGTTCATAACAAATGAGAAAACAGGCAGAGCGTCTCATTGCGAGAGCGCTAACGACAATCAATTAGCAATTGCTCATGATCTTGGGTGCGTCGGAGTATAAGGTGTCTTAATGAGTCCCATTTCCATTAGCTGCTCGACTCGAGAGGCACAAGGACGAGGCTGCTCCCACCAGCTCCTCCATCTCAATGCCTAATGACTGCGAGAGTGGATTACTCCATCAATTCCTCGCTTCTCTTTGTTTATCCCCTGCGTAAATAATGGTCAACCATTACAATGCATTAAGTGGGCCACTCTACGCGGGGCGAGTGAGAGGGAGAAAGAGGAGCACAAGTGCTCCGACGGCATCCTCCAGTGATCTCTGGGAAATCGGCTAATACCGGCCATGTGGTGGCAGGCAGAGAGAGAGAGAGAGAGAGAGGAAGAGGAGAGGGGAGAGCAAGCATTTGATGCTCAACATACAGACGTTGGTTGTTACAGGGAGGAGAAGGAAAGGCAAAGAAGTGCCTTATCTTATTAAAGCCAATCACGCTGCCTTAAAGTGTTTATCCAAAATCCTGAAAAACTGTTTTTTTCCTCTCTAGAAACACAAGAGTCTTTTTTGCAGTTCAGCCTCTACTCAGTCATTGCAATTGCGTGCTGTTATTTTGCCATGTGTGCAAATGGCCCCTGAAACAAAGCTGTCTTCAAATCTGGACTAATTTCCTGGACTTCGCATTAACAGCAGCGCCTAACTGTGTTTACTTCCTGCGGCTCCCTGAAATATTTTGTTGAAAAAGGGAAAGTGGCTCTGGTGAAAACTTTGCTGTAACCAGGACATTGTTCACTGAAGGACACGTTGCTTTTGGACACCTCAGATGTACATTTCCAATAATTTGAGCATCACAAATGGAATTCCAATGACCTTCGTGCACATTTCAGGCACCAGGGCAAATAAAATGATTGAAGTTCCCCTTTACGAAGGTGAATTTTGCCGCTTAACTTTGCCATTTCTTTCTGTGTCATTCACAGAAATGGAAAATGTCAATGTATTTTTATGTAATTTACATTTGACAAGATTGTGGACCTAAAAGAGCAGTGACAAAAAGCTGGACGGACTTAAGTCTTACGCAATCAACACCACAGAGAGGTTTTTATGTGTCATATGAGAGAATATAATGTACCTCTGTTGTTCCAGAGCTTTCACCCTGAATCGTACAAATCAATATTTCACCCAAGGCTCCAACACTCCCTTTCTATTCTCTCTCTCTCTGGCACTCTTGGCTCTCCCTCTTGTGTCACAGCACTGGACAGGATAAAAATTAAACGCATCAGCAGAAAAACACACAAGTGGAAATGATCTCGCCGCTCCAGCCGCTCGGGTCATGAATTCAGCTAACTGTGCTTATCACAGGCTGCCGCTATTAGTCTTAATAGCCGCGGTGACAGCCCGCCTTGAGAGGAGATGGGCTCCGCTCGCCGGGGCTCACCACAGACAGGTGATTCTCATCTGCGGTCTCTTCATGTGTCATAGCGAAAGGCGATGCCGGCTGAGGAATGTCTGGCGGCTTATTGGAGCAAAACATCAGAACCCGGCAGGCCATTACAATCGTCGGAGCCATATGTTCTTACGCACTCGGCATCAATCAAGAACAAATTAAGAATTCAATCAAATGTTGATCGCGTTCAAGCTGTTCCTCTGCGGTTATCTTGAATTACGAGGATGTAAACAGCCACAATAAAGACATAAGCCAAATTCCATTGGTGTTGCACACTGAGAGACCATACGGTCACGTTTACATACAGTTCTGGCAACAGAAAAAAGTGCTCATCTTTGAAACTGACACGAGATAAATGGCCAACAGATGTGAATACGTGTGCAATTTTGCTGTTCCCTGTTAAAAGCTGTACGAGTTGATAGTTTTATGCCAACAATGAAAAGAAATCACTACAATATGAACGATGTGAAGGAAGTCGATCGTAGTGATAATTATCACCCGGCTGTGCAGGGTTTAAGCTTCTTTCAGCTCCTTATTTTGTTCAAAGTTACTCTTTTGGTTTGAATTTAGGTACCATTTTGCAAATACAGTGGATCATTTATTAGCAAAAGAGCCAAATATTTCTCTCAGAGGTCGGTAGAGACCAAAACAGAGCTAAAATCAGCATAAACTTGGATTCAATTATTACTGTAAACATGATTCTATAAAAGGGCAATGTTGCCCTACATTCAACACATTGCTAATAGATTTAGCCAGAACAACTTCACAGGGCGATAACGTGGAAATGCCTCATTTGCAGCTTTTTGCACAACTCCAAGTGGCCGAGACAAGTAATGACTGTAATGTGTGATCATTACTATTTCAATGTGTTTCTTAGAAATGACATCTTTTCAGTCACTCTGGTTTCCTCAGCCACTTCTCCTGTGGGGATGAAGCCACTTAGCTGCACAACTCTGACCAAACTCCGCTGAATTCATCCAAAATTGAACAAAAAGTAAACTGCTAAATGCACTACAGGATTTTTTCCTGGTTACTTGGAAGTCGCAGCTGACCTGGCTTCCTTCCTTCTTTAATGCACAAAGGCGTGTACCTCTGACTTTTTACCAAAGAAAACGATGCCTTCTAAAAAGTCTTTTTTTCCTTTGAACTGATGATTCACCTGGGAAGGTTTCATGCCCATCCAAGTCATGGAAGTGCTCAGGCTGCCAGCCACATAATATTATCTACAGCAAAACTTCCACTTCCACAACCTTGGACAGAAAAAAATAACTCCTTTTTCAGAATCTTTTTTTTTTCCTGAGTCCAGTGGGCATCCAAACAACAAATACAGTATATACTGCACTTTTCCTCTTGTGGAGTAGCATCAGGCACAGCTCTGCAGGATTAAATGCAAACACAATCATTTCTTTTTCTCAATGTGAGAGCACTTCATGATGACAGTGTAAGAGGGAACACTGCCAGGGCCAAAGAGTGAATGTGGCATAAGAGCGAATGTCTTACTGAGAGGAACGATTTTTTTCCCTCTGAACTAAAGGTTACTTGCAGCAGCCTGTCGAGGAGCCGTGCTGCGTTGCCATTGAATGGGACGTGAGCCTGGCCAGGCTGAGGAGACGGAGAGGCAAAGTGAAAAGTGTTAAGTTAGGTACCCTCACAAAGTACAAGCCACATGAAAGAAAACACACACAATCAGCTTCACACAAGAGAGGTCGACCTGCATCGACAGAAAACCCGCTGAACTCTCGGAGCCTCGCTGCCCCCCGAACATGAAGCCAGACAAGCGCTGTTTGCAAAACAAATGTCAGGACGCCTTTTCAGCCAGAATGCTTTCCCACGAGCCGGAGCAATCCTCAGCCGCTCTCTCCTCCTCCTCCCCAAAACGACAGAGCTTGTGACTGGGACCATGTCAACATGTTGCTCCGTTTAGACAGGGAGAGGGATGGATTACTTTGATCCACTTTGAGGCATGTCTTCCTTTACTGTTGAGAGCTGGTTTATGGCGGGTGAGGAGACGCTCGCGTATCCACTCTGCCACGGCAATGGCACTTCAACTCCAAATAAGGCTGAAGTGTTAACTACTAATGGCAAGTTTTTGAATAATTAGACGTCGTTAAGGACTTCCAAACCACAAAGAGACAGCGGGGGCAGCAGAACCCGTGGCGACCTCTCATCGCGGCTGAGAGACGACGCTCCGTTTTAACAAAACGCGACAAAGTGCAGAGATACGGGGCAGAACAGCTTGTGGCTGCAGATCCGTGTGCAGAACAATGGGAGCCTGTGCTGATTTCTGGCCTAAACAATGGCAGGATGACATGGAGCCTGACAGACACACACGGAGCAGCAGGATCTACACTGCAGACGGGAGAGGCCGCTCCAGAGAGCGACGACACTGCCAAAAAACATCTCCTCATCTTCCTTTTTCCTCTTCCAACATCTTTTATGTGTTTTGGCACCTTTGGCACTTGTAACTCAAAAGTGAACAGTCAAACTTTAGAGCACAGCCATGAGTGCAACCTTGCGAAGCTGAATGAGCCGAATAAATCTTACTTGGGCGCCATCGGTGTGTTACGTCTAAATCTAGAGCAAATTTAAATTTAACCAACCTTCCAGAAAAGTGGCAAAAGAAAATGTGAGTAAATGCATGTTTTCATTCTCTCCTGATATGCAAATATTCAGAGTTGGCCGTATTTAGATGAACAGCTAATTCTCCATTTGGGTACCCATTACACCGCTGCAGAAGAAGTGTTCTTATTGAGATTGCACTTTGCAAAAATTTGCCTTTTTGTCAAAACACACTTGATGAGGTAGTTTTTGGGACTAGAACTAAAAATTACCTGGAAGCCAGTGTTTTGTTTGGTTTTTTGCCAAAGAAAAAGTCTGAATGGGAAAAAAACATAATTTGCCAGGTTTAACAAACATCCCAAACATATGACCTTATGACCTTTATATCATTTTATTCCTCACTATAACTGTAGAATAGAAGCCATTCAGTGGATTATTTCACATATTTGGTAAAACAGAAAAAACTTAAGAATCTACCTAGCTAGAAACTGAATGTAGAACAAAACAGAAAATGATAAAATACAAAAAAAACTAAACGAATGGTGGCGATGAAATCTCGTCTTCCATACGCCGCTGAGGCGCTCGAAGTGTCCTTCATTATTAATGTCCCCGGAGCAGGACTTGAAGCAGCTTTGCTTCTCTTATCAATCATTCATCCGCTTTCCATTGAAACACACTCTGATCTTCCGGTGTCAAATCAGACCAGGAGTGGCTGAAGAAGCGCCGATCTCAGGTCTTCCCTTAATTAAAACATAGGCCGACACGAACCTTGAAACACCTGCTCTCACAAAACGATCAACAATGCCGCGCTAATGTGGAGGTCCCTAGCAATCCGTACCCTGTCAATCATTTAAGGCACGACACTCAGGTCTCATAAATTAAGAATAGGATGCCAGAGCCTATTTGTGCCGGCTCCTGTGCTCGCCTTTGAAAAACAACCCTGACGGTGAGAACTTGAGATTGAATCGGGCTGAAATTATAATGTCGATGCTTCTCTTATGGCATGACAGAAAACAAAAGCCCGGGAAAGCCACCGCCTTCTCACCTCCCCACCTTCCCACTGTGCACCTTGTCTGAACGGGATCGCCTTTCGCTCGCCTACAGCAGGCGTTTGGCTCAACAGCAAACATAATCAAACTTTGTGGTCTGTCTCTCCGTGGAATTGAAAGCATATCGTGCCGAGTTCTTTGCTGCCGATCTCCAATTACCTTCTGCGTGCGAGTGCTCACTGCGCTGGAACTTTTCCATTTCATCATTACACTCAAGCTGCCCCCATCCAAAGCCAACCAGCGGCGGCGGCGGCTGCAGCAGCACAGCAGACCGTGTCATCCCTGCACCGCGGGGGGAACCCTTCCAAGCTGCAATGCATTCCTGGTTTTGTCTGGGAAAAGATTCATGTCTATACAAACCACAGGTGCAGTGGGCTTTTTTCTTTTTTTTTTTTATAAAGCCAACACAGTGAAAAGGGGGCAGGGCACCACTCAGCTCCCCCTCGGCTATGTTTGTCACAATTACTCGGTAGGTCAACTTTCCCCGAGTCTCATTAAGAGGTAAAATACTGAGGCTAGAAAACACATCTTTTTTGTGTGTGTGACACCCCCCATTCGACCCCCCTGGTAGGAAATGTTTCAGCCTGCCGCCGGGAACAGGCCGCTGATACGATCTTTCCCCAGCACTCGCAATGGATTTGGGAAACAAGACTGGCGGATTATTTAATGCGACTTCCCAATCGGCCCCACCGGCCCCACCAATCAATACCAATCAACGAGGAGATGACAGGAGATGAAATTCCCTCGGCTGCAGCCAAACGCTCAAGTATCAGGACTTTAGAGGCTGCGCTCCCTCTGTTCCCCCTCTCACACACACAGAGGGGGAGAGAGTAACTGAGTACATTTACTCAAGGACTGTATTTAAGTATCTGAAGTATCTGTGCTTGAGTTTTTCCATGATACACTCCTTCATCTTTTTAATTCAGTGTATTACAGCTTTCAGTCACTTTTTAGATCAGTATTTTAGACACAGGCCACACTTCTGAATGAGGCATTTGATGTGGAAGTTGTAACTAATGGCTTTATCTGTGGTTAATACTTCATTCTTAATAACAGTCAAGTGATATGCTACAAATAAGCTTGTGTGCTCATTCTAAGCCAATGAGAACACAACAAGTCTCCGTTTCAGGTGATTCTACAATAATGAAATCTCACATTATGAATATTATTTTCCATTTCTGCCTATAGATGCTGCTAAATCCCACTCATAGGTCCTTTAAGCAAACGTCTGTAGGTATCATCGCGAAACTACACGGAAAGTTTCAAAGTAAAAGTAATCAATTCAGGAAAATGTTCTCTGACTGTTCTACTATGTCATCAACGTGCAAACAGCATGTTATTGTTGAACTTTATAAGATAAATTGTCACATTTGAAAAGCTATAATATATAGGGAGAGGTTTGGCATTTCTGTATGAATAATGACATGGCCAGTTGCATATACTGTCTGATAGCACAATCAGCTCATTACACTGGGCTCCAGTCATGTTCTGAGTGCAGGACTTGTCCGCTTTATAATAGAGTATTTCACTCTGTCCTCTCCTTAACGAAAGGGCCTTAATTCTTCTTCCTCCACTGCCCAAATCTCATTTCAAAACCCTGCAAATTATTAATCCGGAGCATTAACCGTGTTGACAGCGTCCGGCTCTGACAGAGTGCGGGGCGTCTTTCATCCGAGGCGAGGCACAACAAAGAGCACGGGTGTCTCATGTTAACACAGGAAACGTATATTTAATGAGACAACCACTGCAATCTCCTTCGCCGCGCTAAGTGGGTCTCACCCCACGCCGCAGCTCACTGGTGCTGCCAGGCAGCAGTCGGCGGCGGTGGCGGCGGTAGTCTAGACGAGGCCGAGCGGCAACCGGGCCTCCCGAAAAGCTGCTGTAATGTGCGAGGAATTTGGTGCGGTTTCCTCGGCTGCAGGGAGGAAACGCATGAGTGAGAGCAAAGAGGGGAGTGTGGGGGTGGGGGGGGGGATCTGTGCAGGGGTCAGAGCGTGTCCCTGGAGGTGTCAGGGGGAGTAAATGGGCATGACTGGAGGACACGGGGGGGTTATACCCACTCTCCTCCTCCCTTCCTCTTTGGCTCCCCTTCCTCGCAGGACGCCTCCACTCAGTCGGGGCGAGAGGTGCAGAAATTGGAACAGGAAGCGCTTGTCAGCTCTGGGGCGAAGTCGCCAACCACCTTGTTAGGAAACGAGGAGAAGGGGACGCAAGTGGCGGGAGAGGGATCGAGCTTGTCTGATGACTCCGGAGGCTGCTTCTCTGCACGGCTGGCTGAAGGCTGACACCAGTATGGAGCCTCATGAATATTCAGCGGCCAAGTAAATAAGGCAGATAGCACTTGACGTGTTTAACATCCACCTTTGGCACCTTCCTGCTAGAAAGCCAACAAGGTGAAGCGGCAGAACAAATACGCTGACTGTTTGTGGGCGGCAGCGAACCCCGCTGACGAATCGAACAGCTTTTGAACAAAGGGAATGAGTTTCAGTGGGCGACATCAAAATAAGCCGGACTCAGGGAAAAAAAACAATCTGATTTCCTCTGCGGGATTTCAGTTGCTAAACTGCTTTTTTTTGGGGGGGGGAACTGGCACTAAAATGAGAGTATGTAGCCTTGCAATATGCTGACATTTACATTCTTAGAAAAACATGTTTCCCTCAACTATAATCCCTGCTGGTATCAAAATGTTTGCTCTCTAAATATTTACAAACCCAGAGTCACATCTAAAGCCGAACACAGGCACCTTGAGACTTCCTTTTTCTCTTTCTCCCCCTCCAAACTGTTGTGTCCCAAAGGAAATGCAGTGAAAGCACTACAGACTGTGTTGCGAGCGAGTCGACTCCTCTGAGCACACAACGCATCCCTCCCGCGCCTCAAACGGCTCAGGGAAAGAGAAAAGTATCTGCCACCTGACAAACCGCACACCACTTAAAATCTAGAGCCACTCGCCTGTTTAAAGATGAGCGAGCATGGCGGCAAGTCTGCTGCGGCGATGGGAAAAAGGCGGGTAAATATTGATACTCTGATAGTCGCCTCGTCCAGTTGGAGCCGTTTCACATCTGCTCGCCGATCATCAGGGTGAGGACGGTGAGAATCAATCACTTAAGCATCGCTCATGAAAAAACAGTTACCTATTTCTTCCTTCAAGGATGCCGGCGGCTGTAGTCGGCGGCTCCAATTGATTCAATGGAAAAAGGAGAGAACGAGAAACTTTTCAGAGGTGAACAGACTTGAGGGTAAGAGAGGAGAAGAGTGTGAGTGTTCAGAGAAGTTCAATTGATAGTCAGGAGACTGAGAAAAGTAACAAATCCCCACAAGCTTAAACCAGAGAGTGGCCTTTTTGCTTGAAAACCTATCAAACATATGATAATCGGTCAACCGATCGATTCATTGTCTCATCGTTTGGGCTCCACTTCTCACAATGAATGTATTCTGGTGATCCGCCACCCAACCTCCTCCTTGTGTTTGCTAAGGTGTGGTGCTGTTAAATGTCATGTAAATGATTACGGGCATTAGTTTGTCAGCAGGTTCCTTATCGCTGCTTCAGATCAAACAGCAGCAAACTGCTTCTCTGCCAAATCCACCTTGATAACCCCTTTGCAAGAAAATAAACGGTCACTTCCTTCAATTTTGTGTCACATAAAGTTGTATTATCACATATTATCATTAAGACTCGTAACTCGTATTTCAGTGGTGTGTGCACGTTGTGTCATTATTGTGTGATTGTTTAATTTGGCAGAAATGTGGTATTTTATTCATTTATTTCACTTGCTTAAAGAGTATCTGACCCTCACAGGGGGAGGATTTATAGTGGAGGACTCCTTTAACTGGGTTGGTTAGTGGTTTGCACGTGATCCAATGCATAAACACACCCATGCAAACCCAAATATTCACACTGCAGGCTGTCAGTTAAAAGCTGAACAGAAAAGAAGGGCCGAGCGTCGAGTGCTGCCCAGCTGGGTCTCTGCAGCCGAGGTGAACTGAGAGGTTGTGTGCCACTGAGCGCCACGCGCACACACACACACACACACACACACACACACACACACACACACACACACACACACACACACACACACAC
>JBAJHX010000024.1:6354810-6368588 GCA_037176925.1 Amniataba percoides | reverse complement strand
CTACAGCAATAATGAAATGTTTGTAATAATAACAAATAATAGGACTAATAATAATAAATACAACAAGTATGATAATAATAATAATAATAATAATAATAATAATAATAAGAAGAAGAAGAAGAAGAAGAAGAAGTACAGCACAATAAAACATACAAATAAATACAATATTATAGCAAATTATTGTAATATATTGTAATGTTGATAATATTTATCATCATCATAAAGCCACATTAAGATCCGCGGCTATAATACACAATCTTACAATTCCCTGTCTAATAATAATAATAATAAATTTAATGCTCGTTATCGCCTCTGAAAAAGCTCCAAACGCGCGCACGCCGGCGCCCTGACGCACGCATGCGCGCCGCTCCTCCGCGGATTCGGCGCCACCCTCCGGGTTTTGCAGGTCGCCGCTCTCTGATGGAAAGCTCTGAATAACAAAGACATGTTTGAGAGCAGCAGCGGCATCAGCAGCAGCAGAGGCAGTCTGGGCTGAGCGCTGACGTCAAGGAGCCATGACTGTGCCAAGCAGCATCCACACTCCAGCCCAACACACACACGGACACACACACACACATATGAACATGGTGACCTGCTGCTGCCACTGTGGCCTGCTTGGAGGCACCCCATGTCAGAAGCTAGAAACACAGCACCCTGTCTGCTGTGATTGACTCCTCAAAAGTTGGGTTGTGATTTGAACCCCCCTGGAAAAATAGTCCCAGCACAAGTGATACACTCTGCTGGTGTGTTTGGAGCCCCAGCTTTCTGGCCCTCCTATGTGTGTGTCTACCCCAGCTGTCTAAGGGAGGGATAAGGCTGGAACAATAGGCGCCATTTGTCCTGCTAAAAGGTGACAGGAAGCATTGATTTCAGCCTGCTCCTGGCTCATGAGCCGTCCCTGGATTGGCTAATGTGAACGCTTCCCTCTAACTGAGAAAATTTTAGGGAATTGGGATTCACAGCAGTAAAATCAGGTGAACGGAGGAGCAAGCGTTTGACCCCGAGGTGCCAAAACACCATCAATCTTATTGGTGCTATTAAAAAAAATAGAACAGGAATTAAAGAAGAACCTGACAAAAAATAATGTAAATCACTAATCAGATCCAGTCTAATAAGATAAAAAATATATTCAGGTTACTTGACAGGTGTATGCATGAGGTAAATAAAAAGCTCTTATACTATATCAATACAAAATAGTTGGCTTCTTATGTTTAAAATAGTACTTTTTTATCATCCAAAATCCTATGCGGACACACATTGTATACATTTGCTCCAAATCAAAGCGGCACCATGCAGAAGATGGGGTGTTTTAGATCTATATTTTGAGCCACACAACTCAATTTGAATGCAGTTAGGCGGCCGTTTCATGCTCTCACTGGCAGGAATTCCTAAATTGCAGCCTATTACTTAAAATAGCTCTCATTCCTCAATTTGTCTCAGGCCACTTAAGCTCGTTACACTCAGCAGGAAGAACTACAGGTACTCTTGCGGGTCAGTGTACCCACACTACATCACCATTTTAAGGATGCGGTGCATGTTTTTCTACACAATAACTCACCATCATGATGTAAGATCCCCCCCTGTAGTGCTCCACTGGGATGCTGATAAAAGGGGGTTCGGCCTGTCAGACCTTCAATCACAGTCGTGACACTTTCTCTGTCTTAAGATGACTCGATGTATGCCGGCGAGAGACAGACACACACACATGCTGATCCAAATATAGATGGGAAATTTCCTTATCAGAACTGGGTCAAGGAGACTGAGTAAAAAAAAAAAAAGAAGAAAAAAAACAGCCTGTTGGTGAGATGCTTTCAAAATTATATGCAAAGTGGTGTTCAGCAGTGCAGCATCAGCAGGCTCCAGAGCAGACTCAGTGTGACATCGGATTTACCCGACATGCTTTACTGCCAGGGGCGTGCTGCTCCGCCGGTTAACACTGTCACCCCACAGCAAGACGTATTCAGGTTTGATTGTCAGCCTTTTCTGAATGGAGTTTTCTGTATTCTAGCCATGTTAACTTGAGTTTATTCTGGTTTTCTCCCCCTGACAACAGAGATGCACCAGAGAGCAAAAAGCTTTCCCACTGAGGGAGGCGCTGTAGACAGACACCAGATATTATGTACTGATTTAAAGCTGCAATATTTATTATTTGTATGTTAACTATGGAAAATAAAACTGTTTAAATGCTCATTGTCATTGTTTTAGTTACAGCCAGATGCTTTTGAATTCCTGGAGAGACACGACATATGAGGGGTCATTACTTCTGGTAACACTCATAACTTCACAGTGTTTTCTTTTCTTAGTTTGCTGGCATTTTTGTAGAATACTGCAGCTGAAAGCACGCTGAGTGAAGGACAAACTCGTCGCTCTTGCAACAATCGTGGTCTACAGCAAAACTTGCATCGTCTTTCTTTGAACTGATGCAAACACAGTGCTAATTTCAGTGGTCACAATGGCAACGATAACATGCAGAAGTTAAGCAGATGTAATGTTCGTAATGCTCACCGTTCTTTGTTTAATGTGTTAGGACACTAATGTTTATGACTTCACAATAGACCTGCAGGGGCTTGATGGGGATGTATTGTCATAAAGCAGATTATTGGACAAATGTAATCATGATGATGGCACAGGAAAAGCGACGAGATCTCCACAAAGATCGACCATTGCTCGTGAACTTAACATTTAGCATCTAAAGAGGCAAACGTTGCCGTTTGCAGAAACCAGAGGAACGCTTAGAGCAAAATGAAAACTGAACTTTCATCATCCAGGTGGACACAAAGACGACTGGTCTAATTTAGTCTGCAGAGTCTGTAAATAGGCAACTGCTTGCAAACAACCAGAGCAACTTAATGAGGTGATAATATGTGTTATCACCTCATTAAGTTGTTGTTGTGCCTCCAAGTAGCCAAAAAACAATTAGTAAAGGTTTAAACCATTGTGTCGCAGTGACATCATGACACTGCAACGGATCTCTTCATTCTTTTTTTTGTTAACTACAGTCATAGTAGTTTTTTATGAGCATAGTTTCTCAGTTTAATAGCTACAAGCTGCAACAGAAATACAGCACCAAGTATTTCAGTGATCTTTTAACTCAGCTGTACTCACTCAGATGCTGATTCGGGCAGTGGTGCTGATAATTCAGTGCACACAGTTCAGCTTCAGTTCAGCAAGGCATTTCCACCTAACGCAATTAAAACTCTAAATGAATTTTCTCTCCATATTGTACATCTGGTCTCCAAAATATTTCAAAATGCTATTTTAAATAACTCCATCCGTTTCTGTGTTTGTTGATGTTTTCTTGGTCTGACCTCAGTTACCTTTTTTTTGTGTTATTCTGTGAGCTTTGAAGCCAAAGACTGACCTGTGTCCACATTTTGGACTGTAAAGTTCCCAACCGATTAAATTTCATATTGACAGGGTAACTAACTACGTACTTAAATGTGTCTGTGGGTGTGTATGTATGCTCATCTGTATGTGTCAGCAAACTTTAAAAACATGTTTATGTGGTATTCATTTGCAACAGGAAATAGATCTTTAAGGAAATGTTATGCTGCCTGGATTACATTTTTGTCACCGCAAAGAGGAAACGTTTTGGAATAAATGCGTGAATCTACAAAGTTGTAAAATGTTCTGAAGTTATCTGCAAAACCGCCGCCGTCGACGGGCAGAATTTAATTTGCATTCCTCCACAATATCCGCTTGTAGCAACTCAAGCATGATTACGCAAGTCAAAGCACTTGTGAAGGATAGGATAAGATTATGGTCTTGGTTTAAAAAGAAAAAAAAAAAAGGGAAAAAAAAGGAAAGAGTCAACAGTGGTAAGACGAAACAGGACGTCTTTCATTTTTCAGCATCTAACGTAAACCACAATCGTTCCCCAACCTCAACCACAATGTTTTTGCAGCCAAAACCGGGTTGCACGTAGGATGCAGGATATAAATGTAATTTTTAGGAGACCAGACTAATAACTCATCCAAAGCGTCTCCCTTCCTGTACTCCCCAAACCATGATGGGGAATAACTTCCTTTCTGTTGGCGTGTCTATCAATGTCTGGTTGTTGCATTTTTTTCCCCAAGTACAACTCCTCATTTTTGAGTCTGGATCATGTTTGCCGGACGCGGACGAGTAGCCTCTCAGAGAATTACAAAACACGCCGTGGATGCTGGACTCGCAAAAAAAAACCCCTCCACGTCCGGCTGCTCCTTACATAAAAACAGCACAATGTGAGCTTTGAAAGTATGGGCAGGGAGAAGTCTGTGTTTTCATTTACAGTTCCCACCTGGTTTATGAATGAACAACTGCCAGGCTCCAGAGACCGGCCCACATCCTCCACGACCGACCAACCACTGGCTGTCTTCCAGTCCAAATGTGTTCACAGTGCACACTTCACTCCGCCGTGGGCCGAGAGCTCACGCTGCTCGGTGGTATGTCCGAAAATATGGAGAGAGATAGCGCCGGAGTCGTACGTACCCAAGGGTCTACTTACTGTGACGTTCGAGGGCTGCACTGGCATGTTTTTCTTTCACTAAAACACGAAAATGGGGGTTAAATTATCACTGCGGACGACATGTTTTTGTGCTTTCATTTTTACCAAGCCCCTGTGGTTTCGTGTGCATCGTTCCCCTGGACAAGTGTGTTATTATGTGTTGTGTTGTGTGGGATTGTGTGTGACCCGGTGACAGCACAGCGGCCTGAGCAGTGGAGTCCGGTCGACAAATAGGATTGCAAAGGATGGAGGGAATCAGCAGGGCAATAAGGAGGGGGAGGACAGGGCAAACAGAGGAGACCGCTATTGCAGTCCATTTGACAAAAAGACATGAGGGAGATGTGATAAACCCCATTGATTCTCATTACAGCAGGAGAGGCAGGCAGAGAGAGAGGAGACATATCTAGACAGGTTGTGGTGAAGCCTCCTGGTGATTTCCTATCCTTGTTTTTTTCCCTCAAACTTCTTTTTTTTTGAGCAGCACCAGCAGAAAGCTGGCTGCCGGCACCCCATGCTGCTCTGCTTTTGGGGGGAGCAGAGAGCCAATCAATGTGTGCTCACAAAGGGGGGAAGAGCATTCAGAAAGCCAACTGTTCCCTCAGGCCACAGGCAAAGAAGAAGTGGGAGAGACAGAGGGAGACAGTGCAGAGAGAGAAAGAGGCGAGGGGGTTGACAACATGTTTCCTTTGCTACTATACACTGAGAGGAATGACATGATCACTGCAACACTGGCATGCAGCAAATATATTACTGAGGCTAGTTTGCTGAAATGCACATGTAGAAAAATGGTCGTTTGAAGACCTTCACAATTAAGCTGCAGCTTTCATGAACAAACAATTAATTGTTTTTAATTAAACAATTAGGAGTTCAGTCTTAATCAGCCAAGAAATGTGAAAAATATCCATCACCAATGTTGAGAGCCCAAGGTGACATTAGCAAAAAAAAACAAATTAGTAATAATATCAAACAGAGAAAAAGCAGCAAATTACATTACAGACGGTAGAACAAAGGTTTGACATTTTGCCTTGACTTTGATAGTATATATATTTATAGTTGTAGAATTTATAGAATTTATAGTTTGCCATGAAATAATATATAATAGAGAAAAGCTTGATTTTAATTATTAATTAATTAATTTAAAGTGCACTCCACTGATTTCAAATTGCACTTCCATAAAGTTGGGATAAATAGGGTGAGAGACATGTTTAAAAAAAAGGTCCTGTTAAAATAGAAGCTCTCATGTTTCAAACGGGATGCTGCCTCCAAAATGAACCAGCAGAACACAAAGTGTGTCCATGCCCTCTCCACGGAAAATCACTCGTCTGCTTCTTCCTCAAACCATTACAAATCACAGCTGATGAAGAAATCAATAAAGTTTTACAACACGACAGCGCTGTGGTTAAGGTTGGATTAGGTTTGGTTTTGGCATAAAACGACATGCCGAGAGGAAGATGGTGGTTTTCATTAAAATAAGTACACGGTGAGGTTTGGAAAAAAAACATCTTGGTTTCGGATTTAAATGATGCCTCAGTTGAGGTGCAGATGATCATGGGTTGCATAAATGATTCATGATTCATTTCCTGCCGATTGACCAACACTGTTAATCGACTCACATAATATCAGTGAAACATGAGACAGTGTGAAACTGTTTTGCTCGCTCTCTTGACTTCATCAAGGTGTCTGAATATGTTTGCAGTTTCCTTACATGCAGTGCATTAATCTTCCATGTGACCTGTGACATCTGCACAGACACCAGATATGAAACACAATGTTTCATCGTAACCCATCAATGGGAAAAATCCATTATTCACAGTAAATCCTCCGATTTTCCTTTTCATGATTGATCAGTCGTTCCATTAACCTTGTTCTCAGCAAAGTCATAATTTTCTTTTTTATTTACGGGTTGTTAGTCATCGCAGTATTGTTGTCTATATAGAAACAGTGCTGTGCTGTTGAGCCATACCGTACGTGTGTTGTCATGCGCCGGGAATTATGTATAATTTGCGTCAAACAATCCCTGCGTGACAGATTGAGCTCACAGTGGGTGTTCCACTTAATAAAATCACTTGTGTGTAACAACTCCCACCTTGACGTCCCTCTGTTCCCTCTCAGAAGAAAAGGTTTGGGTGTATTGCAGCGCTGCACAGACTCTTTTTTTTTTTTTGTTTTCGTTTTATGTATCACCTGACAGGAGGTTAACTAGCTATTTCCAGCCCCATTATTCTCCTGTAACTCCGGGGCAGAGTGAAAAGTCAATTACAGTCAAAGCATACTGTGTTTGTCAGAATCCCAGGCTTGTGATCTCCTCTGCCGGATCATTTTCTGCTAAATGTGAGCGTTTAATTATTAGCAAGACATTACAGGGCTTAATGAGATACCACAGTAAATTGCACTGTGGTTTCATATGTGGTAATAAAAAAATAAAGAAATAAAAAAGGCAGTTCCTCAACAATATCAGAGCCAGTCTGTCCGGCGCTGTGACATTTAAGTAAGATGCTCTCCTTATCGTAGAGGATGGGTTTCTAGTTCCTCAGCTGGGAAATGTCACGTTTTTTTCTTAAGGTCAGGTTGAATCTCTTCAGTTATTCTTCATCAAAAGAGCTTAGCCGGGTAGTTCTCTCATATGATAATTCTACAGGTGTCAACATATCGACATGCATTATCGGATATTCAGAGGTGGGATTTGTTTTTCCTGCATTTTCTCCGTGTGCCTGCTTCCCTCTCCGCCCATCCACATCCGATTTCTTACTTTTTGCAGAGCAGCTCTCGCTGAACCCCCGTGGAGCAGGTGTGAACCTGTGAACTTGCTACAGGTCTTGCTTGTAGGTGACAGAGAGTTACTGAAAAAGAAAGAAAAGCTGCGTCCCTTACTTATTATTGCTTTTCTGCATTATAGTGCACTGAGATTTCTTCTTACTGTGGATTTTCTTTTTCATGGAAGCAACACTAGAAAATGCTGTTTTCTGTGAAACATGTTCTAGCAAATAATGAAATAGAAGTTGAAATGGAGGAACTGTGTTTTAAATGAAGCAGAAATATAACTCGAGGATGGATTTGTGTTCTCGCTCACCTGTATTCTGAATCTTGCTGGTGCACCCACTGCTTAGTCTGAAGGTTCAATTTAGTCTCTGAGCTTTCCAAGAATAAGCAAAAGCCGTCCTACACACACAAGCACATCCTAATTTCTTACCAAACCATTGGCACTGTAGGTAGGTTTTATGTAGTGTGATGAAATATCTCTGCTTTAATCTAGATTTTTTGACTGTCCACTGCTAATGTGATAATGTTAAAGCAGTATCATGTTTTGGCCCCTATTTCAGCAAGCATTAAAAAACAAGATGCGATGTGTTGGTATGGAGGTTTTGGAGTTGGCCGGTTCTCACCACTTCCTGATGACAAGAAAGCAGAGTGGAGGAAATGGAGAGAGTCTCTTTAACATCTGCAGTAACTACAAAATCCTCCTCTATCTTCCCCTCCGGCACCATGTCTAAAAAAACTGTTGTTTTTTTAAACTTTTTTTTTTTAAACATCCACCTGTGAGGGAGACTGCTGTACTTTGCCTCGAACTCTGCGCTGCTGTCCTTGCAGTGGATCTTGTGTCAGCCACAAAGATGGTGGGGGCAGCATAGAAAATAACAGTTGTTGTTGTGGTAGTAGTAGCTGTTGAATATTGCATTTACCTTTTCAGTAGTAATCTTCCTCACACAGTCTACTGTTGATCTACAAATGAACAATAAAGCATTGAAGGTGTAGGAAAATATCTCAAATACCATCAAATGCAACAAAGCAACCAAATCATTCACATTCATTCATTTTAATGTGGCAACTCTGTCATTCAAGCACGTTATTCATCACCACTAACTAAACAAATTAATCTCATTTTCGGCCCTGAGGAATGGAAATCTAAGGAGACATGAAATTCCACGTCTAACTTCATAAACTACACAATGTGTCCTGGACTGTAAATCAAAAACATTTGAAGCACGGAGCAGTGAAATTATCCAAGGACACGACCTCAAGTAGCGATAGCCCTGATTCAATTGAGTCCCATTTCTTTTGCCTGAACATCATTTAACAAAGGCAAATATAAATGTAGGCACATTGTTGTGCCTTCCTGCATTATGCCTCTTAACAAACCATTCCTAGAGTCATTGCCAAATTAGATATTGAGAGGCTGATAATGGGAACAGTGAAACAACTTGTGAAGCCCAGCAGCAGCACTCATACCCACACACACAGACGCACACACTTGTACGGACACCCTCATGACAACATCCACTCCTGCCGCCTTACAGCTTCCCTCATCTACCAGTCTGTTTGGCAGGGGTTGCCGGGCAACAGGCTGCGTAAACACTGCACCTGACATGTCGAAAGAGAGAGCAACCAGGCGCTCAGGCACTTGTCTGCATAGCTCCGTCAACTCCACAAACATGCACTTATCAGGCAGAAAATGAAAGCACACTCCTGCATGTGCACAAAGAATCAGCGGATCTTAAAGGTATAAAAACATCCTTCTGAGTTGCAACACTGGAGTATTTTTTTTTGTTGTTGATTGATTGGAGATGCCACCTATTAAGTCAGAACAGAGCAGTCAAAAGAGCAATGTCACACAGTAAACTGAAAGCAGAGGGACCTTATCAGCATCAGGATCTGAATTATCGTAATCTGATTACATTTGTGAGACAAGTCAAAAATAAACTCAGGAAGCATTTTCACTGCTGACTCAAGCATTGCAGATTATGTCAGCTACAATGGCAAGGATATGAACAATTTTGTTAAAATTCTTCATATACACACACACACACATATATATAAATGTTTAGTTTAGACATCGTTTGTGTATGACTATATCCATAGCAGTTTTTTTGGTGAGTGGCTCACAGCTGTACTTCCTCGAGTTTTTATCAGGCCAAATGCTTTCAAAGTCAAGGTCAAGGGCAGCTTTATTATCACATAAACAGTGCAGCAGCAAAATGTAGTTGTAACCCAGTTGAGGGGACAAAAAAAACTGAATGAGTAAGTGCACTATGGCAATAAAAGATGCAGGCTTTCAAAATAAAATGAGAAAAAATATTGAATGAGGAGGCAGCTGCGTAACAATTGTCAAAATACTAACCAAAACAACTTCTACAGCTTTATTCTGCACTGAATGGAGGAATAAATATCCAGGCTGAGTATTTGTTGGGTTGAGTATTTGCATGGCAACATGGAGAGCGGAGGCACAACGGTTAAGAGGCCATGTTTTACTCTTAGAGTTAGGGTTAGGGTTACGTGCAAAATTAATTCAGTTATGCTATGTGTTTTGCACTAAATGCCAATTAACATCCTAAAATGCTAAACAAATATAGTGAACACGGTAAATATCATACCTGCTGAATATTGTCATTTTATCATTGTAATCACGACAGAATTCAGCTCAAAGTGCCGCTGCCTCTGAACTGAACTGAGGCGTAAGTTGAGGAAGTTTCTTAATAAAAAGCCTCGTGTCACAGGAACAGTATGCACAAGAACAGTTTCAATCATGATCACAGTGACATGAGAGGAAAGATGACAGAAGGAACGTAACAGAGAGAGCTTTATGGTGAAGATCTGCATCGTCTGTGTGTACACGACTTACCACTGGGAGTCACCAAAATGGGAATAAATGTTCAAATCCCCTTTGTTTTTGAGGAATAACATAAAGGGACTTTCTTTTTCTTCACAGAGGTTAAGAATCCACAGCAAGTCCTCTGCAACATTTATCCCACAAACGTGTAGCTCTTGACCTGTATGTCCTCAGCTCCTCTGATGCAGAACGTCTACTCTGAGTTTGCGAAAAATCAACTTTTTTTTTTTGTTTTTACTGATTTTTGTGTCACTGTGGGCAATTCAAGGGAGAGGCTTCCCCATTGATCTGTTTAGTACAAAGGACAGAGTTCAGAAACAAGATGGATTTCATATATCTATTATCTGATGTGACTCCTCCTCTTTAAGAAGATATAGATTTTCTGCCACTGATTCGAGGAGTTAGGTAGGGGTGAGGATCCCCTGCTTCTAAAGGTTGCACCCAGTGGATTTTCTCGGCTCGGTAGGATCACAGAGTAAAAGGTTGCACTGTACTGTATAAACTTTACCCTGACATTTATCTTTGTTGAAGCCTCGAAATCCTGTTTTCCCAGCGCAAAAACGTTACGCTAATGATTTGTTCCATCTTAGGTGAGAGAGCACAGAAAAATATTCAGTGGGATTTGTCTTTCAGCCTGGTCAAATTGGGTGTGACCCCCCATCTGTCTTATTTTCACAATATATTCTGCAGCCACAGTGCGGACAGCGAGCGACGTTCGCACCATTAGCGTGCTAGACTGTCCACAAATCATCTCCTTAGTCCTTCCATCAGACTCCCTGCATTTGGCCGCTGCTGATAAGGCCCCCGCCAGAATGACCAGGGGGTCACAATTTCACCACTGAAGTCAACAGCAGAGATAGACCACTGTGTCCATCAAAGTGTAACTTCAGGCTGTCTCCGCGGTGTTGTCATTTCCCAGGCAGTGGGGATGCTTTGAATTAATCTGAAAAACATGGAGGGAGAGATAGCTCCGGCAGTTGTGAGGACTGAAACTCCTCTTGGCCTCTATTTCTAACACATTGTCAAAACATTCATGAGGGTTAAATGGATTTATAGAATTGCACTCCTCAATAGAGTGACAGCAGTGATTGTTCTGTTGTGACAGAGATTACCCACAGATGAACTCTTGATTAAATGTCACCAATATCTTTATTTAAAATGAGAATAATGGCTGTAATGGTTGCTAGGTGCGTTTACGATTAACAGCATGGGTAAGATATTCATCTCTCTGGAATAGTGACAATTTTTGTGTTTTGTATCCACTTTTAAAAAATTGTAGAAAGGGGTCAACCTATTCTATTTGAAGATTTTTATTGTTTTGTAACAAAAAAACTACTAAGCAATTAACATGTTAGGTAAAAAAGGTAAGTAAGAAGAAAATCACACAATTTTATCGTCTGCACAATATCATGATCGCACAAGTGAACTTATCCCTATGCCTATGCTAAATATAGTGATAAAGGAAGAAAAGAAATAAACTGTCTCTGACATTATTTTCAAGAATGAAGATTTAACAACACATTTAACTAAATATACAGTTATATTTTGTCCCACGACACATTTGAGTGATTTGCCCTCCTGGGGTTGAAGATAATGTTTTAATGCCGCAGCAAATCATACAATTTTCTGTTAAAGCACTTTCGTTGCCTCTCAATAAGGGATTAGATGCTCTTTGTAACAGTTTCACCTCAAAGATCACTCTCCAAATGTGATGATTGCCTCAGGTTTTAAAATGACATATAATGTGCCAAATTACACTTCAGCACGCCGCGGGTTGCAAACCACGAGGCAAGTTATTGACGAGATGAACACAGTTTCAGAGAACAAATCATTACATCACCGCTGGATCTGGCATGAAAGGATTGCAGTGATTTTGCAGAAGTTACACCAGTCATAAAGGAACTCTATTAAAGCTGTGTGTGTGTGTGTGTGTTATCACAGAGTCGATCTTCTGTGTGTGGATCTGATTTATAAATAAATTCTCGATGATCCCTTTCAAACCCATGACTAAACAAACAGTTGTGTTTGTGTGTGTGTGTGTGTGTGCGCACAACAAAATGGAGCCACTACTGTCATTTGAAGAAGTTACAATTCAGCTGGAAGGGAGTTTTTTCTTTTCTTGTCTTTTCTTTTTTTTTTTAAGTTTATTTACAGTGTCCTTCACCCAGAGGTAAAAGAATTATTTTTCAGCTGTGCAGGTACTGTCACTCTACTTCAATACTGAACACACTTGTGTAAAACTGCCAGGTTACCCAAACTGTAAAAAGTCCTAGGGCTTGTGAAATTGCAGACTGTAATTTTTACTTGACCTGCAAGCATTTTATGTTTTTTTTATTTTTATTTATACTGTACACTTGATTTCCCTGTTCTTAATCTGCAGTGTAGTAGCCTGTTATGCAGAGCAACAGGGACATAGTTTCCTGATTTAAATCTTTCTGCTGATTTTTTAGGTATAATTTATCACCACCATTAGCTTAACTCCATTCCGATCCTCTTTGCTGTGGTAGAGACATCTCACACTTGCTCAAATGAAACAAAAGTTATCTTCACGGCTAGATTGAAATAGATGGAAAAATGTTGTGTTTTTTTCTTGCGTCATGCTTCAGTTCTATGCACAGCATCTTGTTTGCTCTCCACACTATTTATAGTTTTTTTACATTACACTATTCCCTCATTCTGCTCTTTTTATACATAACCCATGCTTTATTTAATCTTCTGTGATTTTGGATCTATTTTGTGCCAGTGCACATAAAATAAAACTTACTGAGCTTTAAAAAAAACCTCAGAAAACAGCAGTTAATTAAAGCAATATTAGCAAGAAACATGATGATGAAGTGTCTAAATAACAAGAGTGAGCAGCAGAAAGCCAGTCATGCTTGAGGTCCAACAGGACACTTGACACCAGACAAGGACATCCTGAGGGCACTGCGACAACCGCACGCACGCACACACACGCGCATAAATATGCACGTGCACGACGATGCTCCAAACCTCAAGACCTCAGAGAAGCTAAACCATGCTCATTTCAGCATTATGTCTGCGCCAACTGTCAAGAAGTGCCTCTTGTTGTTCCCTAATGATGATCAAATGCTTCAATCCACAAGGCTTCTCTCTTTTTTTCCTCAGTCGGGAGCCCTGTTTGCCAAATGATAAAAGGCTTTTTATGATCCTACTTTTCTCTTCCTATATGTATTGTTTGACATATGTTGCCTCCTATATTTCCCTGACCCCTCCTTGAACCCAACACATCCATTTAATGCAGTGGCTAAATGGCGGGGAGCGGGTCTCAGCTCTGGGACCTCTTGGCACTCGGCTCGGTGCTGAAGGAACACTTATCCCCACTCACCCACATCAAATTCACTTTCTGGCATTGACGCGGGGAGCGGCACTGTGGTCAGATCATTTCGAGTCAAGGTAAACTGCCAATAGTACACGTCATGAAACAAGATGAAACATGAAATATGCTGGCACGCAACGAGCAGCGCCTGTCTCCTTCCTTCACCATCTTCCCCCTTAACTTCCTCTCATTCTCAGTGACTTGAGCTTTAGTGGCGCCATAACCCCCGAAAGGCAATTACCATGACAACAGCAGTCAGGATTTGCACCACAGTAATTAGTGCGGTTTAAAAAAAAAGAGAAGGGAATCATACGTTTTTCTTGTCTGAAGACTGATATGACACACATCAG
>JBAJHX010000024.1:6331384-6354710 GCA_037176925.1 Amniataba percoides | reverse complement strand
TAATTAGTGCGGTTTAAAAAAAAAGAGAAGGGAATCATACGTTTTTCTTGTCTGAAGACTGATATGACACACATCAGAGCGTAAGGTGCAGCCCTGGGGATGAACCTGTGGGTAGAAACGAGGAGGCAGAAAATACCTCCAGCAGCACACAAAGAGAAAAGCAGGAGGCTAGCTGTATCGGGTCAGTGTATTAAGATCTCCATTAATCACTATGATACAGTGGAACCAATGAGTTGAGCAGACTGTCTCTGTGGAAGTGATGTCATGCTCATGTCCGCAGTAAAAAATGATGGTGGAAAAGGGACTGCTCCCAGTCTCGGCAGGGCTGCAAAAAAATCATAAAACATCATCTGATGAAGAGACTCTTTCTTCAAGTACGTAAACAGGGGCTGTGGCCTTTGATTCCTCAGCGGGGGGGGAGGAATTGGGAGGGCCATTTGTTTTCTTTCTTTCTTTTTTTTCTTTCTTGTTTCTCGTTGAAATTCCCAGCGTAGTGCATCCTGAATCTCATTGCCCTGGATAGCGGCTTGTTGCGAGGTGTGTGCGGGCTCACCTCCAGCCTTGCTCAGCCGCTGTAATAGATGTGTTTGTTGCTAAGTGGCGGTTGTAATGGGATGCTTGTTTGCCTTGCTCGGTGCACTTTCATCCTTCACTGTAGTGCTAATGTCACGCGGCAATTTGTCTCACGGCTGCAGAGCTTTTCTGGTAGGCGAAGAAAACAAAGACGCGTGTGCACATTTGAATGCATGTTGTACATGTGGGTTGAGTATTTGTAGTCATTTGCCACCATTTGGGGGGCGGGAGGGGTGGGGAGTGAAACAGCAATATCCCTCTCTGCCTAAACCGCTTCATGCAGGCTTTGTGCAGAAAAGGTGCAGGTTGCTCAGATCGAGACAGATCCTCCCTGTGGGCTGCAGTCCAGCACCAAACTGCCATATATACACACCGCAGTGCTCCATAAAGAGGGGAGAGTGAGAGATGGGCAGAGGTGGAGGGAAGGGTAAAGATAGCACCAGGTCTCATCCCACACACTCTGTCTGACTGTCACTGGCCTCAATGAATCATCCAATCGTGGATAATATTCGTCGCTGGCCTGCAAAGAAAAGTCCCTGTTGCTTTCTCACAAACACTCCAGGCCCCTTAATGCCGTGTGTGTTGCTGTTATTGCTGTTGTCAATGCATCATTTATGTGTCTGAGTATCTTGGCCTCTACACGGAATGACCCGAGGTCAGCCTGTGGTGTCATGAAATATTCAGCGTCGCGCAAAGCAGACACGGGCTTCTTTAATTTTTGGTCGGATGAAGCGAAATCCTCTTTGTTCCAGCATCATTAAAGGCTCCCTCTAGTTTGCATTGTCAGATGCTGCTGCTGCCACACTGCTGCTGCCACTGCTGCAGAATGTGTGTGTGTGTGTGGTGGAAACTCTACACATCGCCTGTAAGTGACATTTAATTTAATTAGACATAATCATCGGATGGCGCTTCCTTGTAAGAAGCAGCCACGACCTGGATATGTTGATTTGTGCAGAGAAATCCGGCACATTAAAGATTCTGTAACCTTGTTTGTTCAGGACATGTGCTGTTTGCTTCTCACATGATACGTGTCCCGATCTTGGTACAGATGTTTGCACATGATTATTATCATGACAGCACAAATGACACTGGAGCTCGCGCAGTGTCAGGGAAGCAGTCAAACATTCATTTAGCTCTGAATGTGAATGATTTCATTTCACTCTGCATTCAGGTTTCGCCATCCGTTTCTTTTCTAAGTTTTGTAATTACTGCCGAAGGCTATTGTGGAGATGGCTTCACCACCTCCCACGATTTCTGTGTTTTCTATCATATTCTACACACGGTGACATGAAACGTAGGCAGTGACGACGCTTAAGTGGATTCCACGCTGTGTTTTGATAAGTGGGCAGTGCGAGAGTCTTCACAGTGGACCCCGAGGAGGCTCTGATTTCATGTCATAATGGGACCCAGCTGGAAGAAACAGAAACCAGACTCTGTCAACAAATGTATTTTCACCTCCTCTCCACTGTAAGTCACACCAGTGAGTGCTAAATGCACAATTTGTCTAATGGCAAAAACATTGGCTAATTGGCTTGAAAAGTTCATTTCAAGTATGTGTCTCGCGGGTTACAAAAGAAAAAAAGGGTTAAGAAGATGCTGTGGGACAGTTTTAGGAAAATACATTTTGCTGCTCTTTAGAGTCAGTTGATGCAACAACACATTTGACTTTTAAATTCTGAATGTTCATATATATTTCCCACAGTTGCAGATTTAACTACCTGTTATTCAAACAAATGAGCTGGTGCACTGGAAGCACCTAGTTTTACATTTTGCAGCAACACTTTGTGCAAAACACAGAAGATAGAGGTGAAAGTTGTTAGTTGGCAAGAACAGTGATAAACAATGTTCAAGCAAAACAATACCTACGGACAAAAAGACTTCTAATCATGGACTGGCAAAGTGGCAGAAGCTGCTGGCTCCAAAAAGGTTTTTTTGTTTGTTTTTTGTGTGTTTTTCACAATTCTGTGTTTGTAGGTAATTTTCTCCCTCAATATTATTTAACATAGACTCTCCCATATAATAATTACCCTATATGTTCATGTGATGGCCACCAGTTTAAACTATTTCAGCTTTGTGTCTGGCACATTGTACTTCTGGCTGACAGGTCTAAATACCACCATGAATGTGAGTCACCGTTGGCATGGAGCACAAAATTTACTGATTCTGGAAACAGGGTCCATAAGAGCAGCGAAAGTGGACTATTGACTAAATGTGCTGTAAAACAAAAACGAAGAAGAGGCCAAAAGATCTGTAGAGCTTTAGATTTTATGTCAATTGTTTGTTTGCTCTGGGGATAGATTCCCATTTGTGCACAGTCATTCGATTCTTTGTTAACATAAAAGAAGTTTACTGATCAAACTTTAAGGGCAGGAAGAAGTTTACTCCCAGATGCATCCTTGGCTTATTTACAGGGATCTGTGCCATGGCAGAAATCCATGCAGAAAGCCTCCCTGCCCCTTCACTCAACAGTGTTTACAGCATTTACATGAAGCAGATTCAGTATCAGAGGTTCAGTTGGCACGACTTATCTCCAAATGGTGCTGGGGCCAGATCAGGCGAGGCAAGGTCACAGCCTGTCGTGGTAATTAATTTTGGCAGTGGTGGGTTGTGTGCTCACCAAGGCTGGGATGTGCCATCCCTCAGGGATCACATCGGTGGTCAGATACTCTAAGACTACACCACAGTCTGCAGCCCAGGGCTCCAGAGGCAACATGACGCTGCAGCTGACCATTACAAGAGCCAGAAAGACGTCAGACAGGCTCATTCAGCAGCCTCGGTATAAGTGGTTTGGTCGTAGGCCTGCACAGAACTGAAGAGAAGAGCAGAAGAGGAATGTATTTCCTTAGGTGACCCCATTAACAGTAAAAAATGTCGAGGTAAAGCTTGACTTTGGCGGTTTGCATGATAATATTACAAAGGCTTTCTGAAGAGCTGGAGTTCATTTTCTCTCTAAAGTTGTGAATTCATCATCAGGAAGTAAGTACGGGATGAACTCCTGGATGTGCGCTCAAGGGCACGAGCCGGGATCCAGCGAGAGGCAAGTGTAATCTGCCAGCACTGACACTGAGCGCTGACCCACGACCAAGGGCTGATGGGATACAATTTCAATCGACAGGCTCAGTCATTGGTAGGTACGGACCTGAAGCGGTTTAGGTCATATTTCTCTGGCCTTCATTAATTGGTATTTTGACTACAGTCCTCTCTCTTGTGGTAGACCACCCGTCCGCCCACATGAAGTCCTTGAAGTGTGACATTGCAATTACACTCACTGTGACACATGGGAGAAAATCCCAGTCTGCTAATAGAGATCTGGCCAGCCTCTTCCCTCCCCCTTTGCACTGAAAGGAAAAGGGAATTTTCAATAACATGGCCATTTATAGCTGCTACCACATGGCAGAGAGAGGCAGAGAGCAGAAGGAGAGCTGCTTTTCACTATTGATGGGTGTATAAATGCTAATGGTTTGGCAATCAATACAGCATTACAGTGCCCCCGGTAAATAGAATTATGATCTGGACACACTGTATAAATGATCACGTGATTAATGTGCTAAAGCACTAAAGCAGCACATTATGGCTTGAGCGTATATTCAACGCAGAGAAAAAGGTCAGTGAAATGGAAAGAAAAGAAATCAGTGTGGGTCGATAATACTGGTGCGCCGGTGGATTTGTCAAAGGTGATGTCGAGCTTGTTTTAAGCCAATAGCGTGATTCGTTAATTGGCAAAGTGTCTCATTTGCATCGCATAGAGGCCCCCGTGACTGCCTGTAACGAAAACACACTTCTTCTGCCATCAGCAAAAAGGATGCAGAGCAGTTTAACGCTAACATTGCTGCCATTATTATTTAAATGTAATGCCAGTCCCAGAGAGTTTCGGATATGTTTCCCATTTGTTCATTTGTGTTTATGAAAAAAAAGTGTTGGTCCATTGTTAGAATTTAGGGGGCCAGTTTTATTTATTGCCAGTGTGTAACACAGTGACACAATGTCAGCCTGACAATTGCACCCACATAAACGTGGGTCGTCAGGAATGAAAATGGCAGAAATAATTGATGAAACACAAACCGGTCTGCCAGCAACTCTAAATATGGTGACGTGGAAGAGGGATGATGCTATTGGTGCTGCAAGGTGAAACAGTCAGACAGAGAAAATAGTTTTTCTTCCTCTTTTTCAGCTTTTTCCAAACACCATTATAGTCCAAAAATTTAATCGTTCTCGGTGACATCACACAGGTCGTGAAAAACAGCATGCTATGATTGGTCGGTGACCAACGCGTGGCCTGTCTGGAAGCAGAAAATGTTTTGTCAATACTGCATTAAATGTGTAGCCCCAGTTTCAGCCTACAGAGATCATTCACACAGGTGCAGTAATTGCACATCTACCACATCATGAGTGATATGGCAATGGCAATAAATAACAGTAATAGATCAACACATTTTATACGAGATATTCTATTAAAACTATCTGTGCATCTGCAGGGCATGTCACTTCCCTTTAGTGTCCATGAGCTGATATAAAAAAGCATGTGAGAGAGAGAGAGAGACTCCATAACAATCTGACTTTGGCTTGGAGGCACAACTTGAATTGCATGACTAATAATATTTAATGATGAAAAGATTCTCTCTTATGCATACTCAGAATAATTAATTATTTTCTAATTAGGAGAGGTACTGTGTTCGCACTCATGAAGGGAGTCTCTCTCACATAGAGTATATTTGCTACCCATAGCAAATAATTTGTTACTATCATGAAAATACACCTCCAACGGCAAAATATACGAGATAGCCGGCTCGCATCATCCACAGCCTGTGAGCTTCTACTGAATGTATCTAATCATTACTTTAACTCTACTGATTAATAGGCACACGCCCTCCCATCCCTTCCTCCAGGCTCAGTTTGGATGAATATTTTGTCTTCGCTTTCATGCAATGACTAGACAGTTTGGAATAAAGAGTCAAAGGACGGGTGTGAGTCAGTCACATATCATGTGGAAGACCGTTAAAAGCTTAAACCGGCCCAGCAAGTGTCGGGGAGAAAAGGTTCGCAAAACATCAGTGAGAGGAAAACCTCAATGACAGAAGAACTGAGCAGACTAAAGCAAATTACTCTTTTGCAGCTGTTGTATGACCATACATGAGCAGAGTCAGAGTTGGATCTCGGAGACAAGCCGGGTGCAGGATTTTAATTGGCGATACATTAATGTTATGTTAATATTATGCTAAGTCATGAATAATTAAATATTAAGCCTTTTTATTTTGTCCATACCCTCAAAAAATAAACATACTAAACATATATAGTATAGTTTTTGGTCAAGTAATTGGGAGCAATTTTGGATTGTGAAGCACCAACCTCATTTTTCGGGTCTGTCAGTTGTAAACAAGCCAAAATGAAGCTGTTTCATAGCTACTCTTTTTAATCTAAGCTAAGATATCGTTGTGATTTGCTTTGGATCTATTAAATAATGACAACAGCACATCACTGTCCAGAAAATCTCTGTGAAAGAAAATCTCTTCATTTGCTTCATTTTTATCAATTCTGCATCCACAGAAGTACTAAAGACAGACTAAAGTTTTATCCATTTATTTAAGAATGCAGGCCATCTCATAGGGAAAATTTTATCCAGCCACTGGATTACCAAGAGAACCGGTCACACCCAACCAGCAGAAAACTACAGTAAATGTGGCATTTCTGTTTGTTTCATGTTGTCTTGTGAAGAAGTGTACAGTCTCATCATCTGTCCGAACAGATCTAATGTTTCCATCTTTTATCTCCTCAGTGACGGGGGACATTTTAAATTGTGCGCTTCACATATGTCATAACTTATCTTCTAAATCTAAGTCTGTTGTTGTATTAGCTTTTTATTGATGCACCTTTTTTTTTCTTGAGCACAAACTGAAAATACCCTAAAAAAAAAGTGGATGGAAACTTCCTTAATGAAATAATGAGTTTAACATGCACAAAGGATCCATTCTCGCTGATCAAAGATCTGAGGTTGACCATCTCGCTCACAGATGAAAACCATATTAAAAAGGCATTTAACAAGCAACGTCTGTCCTCTTTTATTCGATCTGTTTGCAGGGAGGTCGTTCTATTGTCTGAGCGAAAATCCACATTTGCGTGGGGCTCTCAAACTATTCTGTATACTTTCTTCACTTGTCACAGCAGATGCAACACAAAGTGGACCTGTGGGACCCCACTTTGTCACACATTGACAATCTCTCAATCCCACTCTCATCCCACACAATTTTCCTTTCCTTTTTCCTCAGAAGAGTCATTCCCTCCTGCGTCTTGTAAGCTTTTTTTTTTTTTTCTCTGAGAAGGGGTATAAGGGGGGACCCCATTTCTCTCCACCTCCTTATCCCTAAATCCAAGCTGGTTTCCATGAGAAACCGGGAGGAATGTGTTTCATTAACATTCTTTGTGGAATGCATATGCACTTCTTGTTCATCAAATCTAAAGCAGCCCCACCGCCTCCCTAATCGAAAGCAGCCCATGACGCCTTTTAAGTGGGGCTCAAGTGTCTCCTAAGAAGCAGCATGTCCATATGAATGCCACAAATGACCACATGTTTGAGGGTGTTGATCCACAACCGGTTTCGTGTGATCCCCTCACTAGAAAGAAAGGGTACAAATCATTTTGGCAAGGTTATGGGACAGAAACGATGCTTATGTGCGCTGCTAAAAATCACCGCTTTGGAGGATGATTCACTGATTGTGTCCCGAAATCAAACCTCAGCTGCAACTTTTCTCGTGTTATCTTATACGTTTATGTCATGTTATTTCTAGGGTTGTTTTCCTTCACCGTCACATCGTCGTTCCCCCCTCGTTCCCCCCTCGATGCTTTAACCTCGTTCATTGCCAGAGGTCATGGGGACCACCACACTAAAGTAATACACACGCTCACACACACACACACAGAAGGGAAAGGGGTCTCATACAGCTGTCTGTCATCCAAACACTTCTCATGTTTTGAGTGGTGACGTGCAGCTCAGCCATCACGAATTCTTCTGTGACAGGAGAGGGATGAAGCCATTATAGCGGAAGATTTTTACCCCAAATCCGATTGGCTCATGGGAAATCTCCGCAGTGTGATGGATGTAGTGATGTCTTGTTACCAGGATGTCGTTTTTATCTGTGATGTGATATCCCTTTGAAGAATTTATGTGGCTTTTTCAGGGTGCCCTTAAAGGGGCGAGTCACCTAAAAAAACAACAGTGACAACAGAAAGATGAATTTTTACGTGTTTGCAAGTTCAGCCGATCTCAGTTCGCACCAAATTAAACATCCCCTCCTATGAAATTACATCTGTTCTTTTTTAAGGAAATTTTTAGGAAACAATGGGGTCTGTAAAGTAAAGCATTACCAACAACTGTTGGACTGTGAGGTCTCTGGGTTTTTCAAAGTAACCATTATATTATTTCTGGATACATGAGCTGCAGATGAGTTTTGCAAACTCTTTAATGGTGGGAATAGTTTCACATTTTGGGAAATATGTTTATTTGCTCCCTTTGGTATATAACTTCATGTCAATAACTGTAGCTTGATATATAACGGTGGTAATAATCTTTAACTTGCTGTAAAAATGGAACCAAATACACTCCTCACAAATATCAGACTGTTCATTTAAAGTCATGATGTCAGAGATTTTCATTTGGTTGTCTTTTGTGCTACCTGTGGCGATAATCTGTAATTGCAGGTGTGTTTTTTGACGTCACCTTAGCGTCAGTTTCAAGCTTCGTCATCTGTAGTCATCAATCTTTTCTTCGTTTGTTCAGTCAGAGACACCGTTTACTCCGAATAATAGCAAAGACAGGAGAAAACCGTATGCCGCTTCACACACAGATTAGTTGAAGAGGGTTAGTCTCAGGCCGTGCACAGCCAGTGATTGCAGAGGAAAAGTCACTACCTGAGTCGTAATAATACAAGAAGCACAAAGGCTTTCATCAGTGGAACAAAGACTCAATCATCATGTTGCCTCATTTTGCAATAAATAGTGGCTTAACAGACAATTATTTAAATGAAAAATTTTGAGATGATATCTTTAACCTGCACAAATTATAATCCCACTCACATTGATCAGTTTGGGCTGACAGCAACAATTTCTCAATAAACCTATAAACCTGGATATGTGAAATGATTTTCTTGGTAACAATGACTCTCATTTCATAATTTGGAGCAAAGGAAGCTGTTAAGAGGCCGCATCGCATCCTTAACCTCTTTATGACGAGGGCTTATGACTCAAACACGTGTGCACAGTCGAGATCTGAGGAGATGCTGTGACTCAAATGGCCGCTGACACGGTGACTAGGAGGCACTTGGCTGCAGGAAAAAAAAAAAACCAACAACACAAAGCAGATCAAAACAAGCTCTGGTTGATCTGTGTGGTCTTCTTTGTGGAGAGAGGCAGCAGGGAGCGGAGGTGGGGGAGGCCGCTGTGTCTCACCTCCTCGAAAAAATCAGACAGAAAGTCATTGATTTTCCCATGACATACCCAACCCCCCCAAAAAAACACACCCCTTCGGAGTCAGACGGCTGGCGCGGTGAACATGCACACCATCTCACATACAAACACGCTCCTCAAACCCAGTGCCCTACCCCCCACCTCGGCCTGCCGACCACCCCCTCTTCCACTATCTCTCCCTGGCTGTCTCCTTCTCTCTCTCCTGCTCCCCCTGTCTCATTTATGCCTTTGCGGAGCAGCTGCTGCCCAGAGAACTGAGGGAGCAGCATTCACATCTGAGCACATTAGTCACCAGATGTCACCTTTTGCTGCCAGCCCATCGAACATCCAGGCAGACAATGCCCCATGCATTCTGAACATCTGACTTACGACGTCTCCTGCAAAAGGGGGCTGGGTGGCGCTCTGGACTCCCAACAGCCGCGGCTGCTGGAGCTCAAAGCCACGTCGACAGTGACACCTACAGCCTGTCCTCACACACTTGAGGTGGAAAAGCTCCTCTTGTGGCACTAATATCAAAGCCCGCCTTGAGATGCACAAGCTGATAAGGGATGAGATCACGCCGCAGAGCAGGATGACAGCGAGTAGATTTTACACCGAAAACTGCTACTTTTACATTTTTATTCAGACATGTGCGAAGAATTTTGAGTGTTTACCTGTTTTTCTGTACCCTAAATATGTCTGAGCCGCTCGGAGATCTGAGTCATGTGGCGAGATGCTTCCTGACAACCCAGATCTGTTGCCTTCGACACCTGCAACAGATCTGCTGCTGTCACCTTGAGGGTATCAAATCCACGTTCAGACTGAGCGACGGCAGCTCGGCGCGCTCTGCACTACAGACATAAGCAGAACAGACATGAGGACATAAGGAGGAGACGAAGGAGAAGGTCTCACTCAGAGAAGTAAACAGTCGAAGGAGCATGCGGAAAAGCAAAATAAAAAAAAAAAAAAAGGAAAAAAGCCCAGAGGCATAAAATGTATGAATTGCAGAATTCCATTAACAGGCGCTTGTACTTTTTTTTTTTTTTTTTTAAGCCTCAGGTTGATGTGAAAGTTTCATCTTTCAAAATATGCATCTCTTTCAATCTGGTTCACTCTCACACTCTTAAATAATTCATGGCAGTCTGAGAGCTAATGTCACACTAATATGGCTTTAGTGATCTTTTCCTTTTTTTTTTTAAATGAAAACAATGGTTTCCAACCGGGGGGACGCTCCCAAGAGTCAAGAGAAATCTGAGGGATGATTAAAGGGGCACTCCACCAGTGACAGACAGTGTTTGGTAAAGATTGGTGCAGCAGAAATATAGATAATGTATTTGTTTTTTGTTTTTTTAGATCCATCTTTTTTATCAAAACCCACAATGCTGTCCATGATTCGGGGTCTGTTTTGACGAGGAGCTGAGAGATGAGGAGGGGCTGCAGTGGTATGTAAGATCTCGTCTCTTTATCACCGCACCCTCAGGTATTTTTCATTTTCAAACTTGTCGACCACCGAGTCCAGATGTGCAGATATTAGAGCGAGTTTTAACTCTGTTGTCATGTCCTTCTGTTTTACCTGTTCGAGATAAACTGAAGTATTTCTTAACAACTTGTCAGATCATCTGACTGCTCGTTCTTACCTCATTTAGCCAGCGGTGGAGCAAATATTAAAAACCTTCAAAACAAAAATGACTCACTCATCATTGCCTAGTTTGAAGCTTTCTCAAGCCAAACGTGTTGGGACCCGGTGTTTTAAAACAGCCACTCACTTCAGTGGTGTGCAGTGAATGACATGATGCATGCTCTGGTTGAACAAGGTTATCAACAAATATGATCAAACTGTGCTTGCGGTTTAAATTGCACGAGACTATTCCCGCTCATGGCTTCGCTCTACAGTCAAAACCTACAGATCGCTCCATAGAATCAGACAAAACAACAACTGAAGTGCTCTTTTACTCCCATTGTTTATCCTTGTTACGCCTTATCAGCGATGTGATGCTTCCTCCTCTACACCCCTTCCCATCCCCTCCTCACTCTCTCTCCTTCCTCCTCTCCATATATTAAACGATGGGTGGCACTTTCCCCTCACAGCGCTATCTGCTACGTCGAGTCACCTCCAGACACATTAGCATATTTATCATCAGCTTCACAGACTTCAAAGTCAGTGCTTGCTTCTCAGAGAGATGGGGAAGCGCCACCAGGAAGCCGGCGCAGATTGCAAAGCACTAGGTGTTCCCCAGGGATCAAATATCCATTTAGGTAAGAGGAGGGGGGGAGCTATAAGCAGAATTCAATTCATTTATTTGCAGTGGTGATGATGTCTTTAGCAGTGACTTTAAATATTTGCTCAGTGCTAACCACAGATTTCACCACAGTTAACATGCAGCTAATGCTGAAGGGAGCACCGAGGATTTCTCGGGGTTTTATTGCATGCGTGACGCTGTCAAGAAGATTATTTACATGCCACGCAACATAACATACATCAACAAAGCAAACTGAATCTAAGCTATTTGCATGAAATATCATATCATAATGCAAATTAACACCTCAAGTGCTTTTTTTTTCCATTTCATTATAATTCCTCTGATCGGTGCATCCATGCTGCCAGGATAAACTGGATAAACAGCAGCATCAAGTCCTCGGTAAACAACTTTGGTCTCACCTGCACTTTGTCCGGCCATGAAAGCAGCGTGGGTCAGGCTGCATTTGTCCACACCGAGCGCACACTTGACGGACAGCTTGTCCCAGCATGTGGCCGGTGAAACAGCCACTCAGGTTAAAGAGAGGTCAGTGAGCAATGGGTTTCGCGTTGCTGTACATGGCAAGCGTCAGGTTAAAGGACTTACTGTTTGTGTACATTGACCGGCGACAGAACCAGCTTCAGTACTGGATGGTTCACTCTGATCTAATGTGGTAAAATATTTTGTCTTTGCTTTCTTTATTTGACCATAGTAACCATTTACTCACAACACAACAGGAGTCATAGCCAATCAGATTTGGATTATTTGTAAAAATCCATTTTCAGCTCAACGATGTATACGGTCATATTTGTGTATCTTGCAATAAAAAGGTAGAATTGTTACAACTGGAGGATTTGCACAAGTGGACAAAATATAAAGTGCAAATTTGGGAATTCTTGACATGTGAATTTTGCACTGTTGACCAATAACAAACCATCTTGACGTTGTTGACCTGTGACGATTCACCCGTTCATTGGCCAGGGAAAAGTCACACGCAGGTTTAGTTCACGGGCGAATCAGCCGCAAATGCTGAAATTACTCATTTAAATTAAATTGTGATTGGCTAAGCAAATAAGACATATGCCCGATATTTATCAATAGCAAAAGGAAACACAAGAAAGCCAAGAGATCAGGAAAACGAGAAACTCGCGCTGTATTTAAACAAAACAACCAAAACACAGCAGCGCGAATCACATCAGCTGATCCAAACAGCAGCACATTAAATCACAGTTATGTCCCGGCACAAAACCCACTGTTTCGGAGTCTCTGTCAATAAAGCAGACCCGCTCAGTCTCACCGTAAAATAAACCCGCAGGAAAGACGAAAAATTGTTGATCCACTGAAAGAAGGAAAAAAAAAATTAAATTCCTCTGGAAGAGTTTGGGCAGTTCACAGGCAAGACGCCGCTCCAATACCAAAAAAAAAGCGCAATCTCACCAATCCTCGCGTTGGGTAAAATCCAGTCTCATGCAGACAACCGCAGATTGCTTGGAGAAAAATCCACGTGCTTGGATCCTCCCACAGCTCCAGGTAGCTACAGAAGATTGAGGCCCACAACCGCCGCTTCACCTGCCGGCTCCAAACAGGAAACCCCCACCCTTCTTCCCCAAAGCATTTAACAGTTCCGTCCACAAACCCAACCCATAAACATGATTGACAGATGACAAATTCACATACATGACAATACAGGGAACAAATGAGAAGATACCTTTATAATTCAACTCATTGATTTAAAAAACTTCATGTAAAAGGTGATTTTTGGTGCGACCTTTACAGACCTTTGAGTGACCGCAGAGTCAGACATGGAGGAAATGACTGCGCTGCACAATCCACTTCCATCAGACTTCTGCTGGACTAAACGCTGCTTGTCCTTTAGACAGTTACGAGAGTCTATGGTACAAATAAACTGCACAAAATGATTTCCCCTTAACCAACCGAGCAACCAGTTAACAGGTTGCTCTTTAATAACGACTGAATGAAATGATACATGTTATTTCGCTGCGTTACTTCCCTCAGCTCCAACCTTTTCACGGTGCTGCGCCTCTGCCATGTAATGCTGCGGCCGACACGGACAGGAGAGTGTTATTATTACACGGCTAGCACAAGAACTACTTTTGTTTTGATCCCTTTTAATTGACACCTCCCTGTGAACAGCCGCCGCGTGAAATGCCTCCTCTTTTCTCCCTCGCTCTCCCTTGATTTTTAAACATACATGCTCTGTTAATAATGCGATTTGAATCATTAATACGCTACATTGTAGGCGCCCATTATAATTGGAAAATTAGTTACAGCACAGTGTCTAACCGCTTCCTACAACACTAATGCCATCCCTCTCTCTGTGTCATCTAAACCCTATGCTAATGAAGCCTGGGCTCACAACATGCAGGAGGTTGAATATCAATTTAATCAGGCCCTCCCTGCAGGGGCTTTCAGAGAGAAATGACAGCCAAAGTGCATTAGTAATTCTACTGCTGTCACTTCTCATAGCTGCTTACCTTGCAAACAAACTGCTCTAATGGCACCTGCCTGCTGGGCAATTTAGGCGCTGTAGAGGCAACAGAACATGAAATGGACTGGAGACCACTGACCTAAATAGGAAAGGGCCAAGTCTAAACAAGGAGTGGCCGTCTTATCGCTGGAGTGGAAAACATGCGCGCTATGTGCGTGGACAATTAAAATACTTTGCTGCGAGGGCCTCCTCGGCTCCAAGACGGCATTTTCAAGAAGAACGTGAGAAAAAGAGACAGCAAAAGAAATCAATAGACAAATAAAAGCAGCCTCCCGATCTGAAATATCTACCAATTTCTCTGTCATATAAACTGTCTTATCCCGACATCCTCACTGTCCTTATTAATATCTACAGATAACAGGCACAAATAAATACTTTAATACGCAAATGAATAGATAAAAGGAAGAGTTCATTACCTCCACTCATACAATTGAATTGCTTTGACATAATCCCCTCTTATTCCTCAAGGGGATGGGGGAGGGAGAGAGCATGATGTGATTGGTGGTAGTGTGTGTGTGTGTGTGTTTGTGTGTGTGTGTAGGGGGGTGGTATGGCTCATTTCAGTGTCAGCCTCTGTACGTCAGCACAGGGGGGGAAATATGTCATTTCTCACTGCACCCAGTGTAGCGGCCCATGTTTTCATTCACTCTGTGTCATCGCGACACACTGATGCTAGTGAGTGTGTGTCAGCTCTGAGGCCCGATTTGAGCGTGACCGGCTGGTGAACCAGCGCCACCTGTTGTCAAGACGCACACACTGTGACCGCCTGGCCCACCGCAAGTGTTGGATCTTTTGCATGGTTTGATTTTGAAATGAATCTTATCGTTTCTTTTCTTTTTTTTTGTCAGCCTTTGTCCTCCGCCAGCCGACTGCTTGCTCAATATGCTGCGGACAGATGCCTCTTAGCAGCCTGCCCCTGCACGTCAATATGTCAGGTCAATAGTGTGGGGTGGTATTGAATGTGTCAGAGAAAAGAACTTCACTCAGGGAAGGTGGCTCGGTGGTGGCAGGGAAGACGCCATCCAGGTTTCTTCCAGTCGAACAGATCCATTCCAAGACCGCAGAGACGGTAAAAATAAAAAACAAAAATGAAGTCAGGGTCCGGCTGAGTGAAGGAGAGTAAGAATCTGTCAGGGGTATAGGTGAGTGGTTTCATCTGATCTATAGAGTCATCCTGCTGAAGGGGAATCAGATTGTTAAAAATATGTCTGCTTATAACAGCATCTCCCATCAGAATAAGACGCATCCAAAGCATGACTGTGTACATGACACACCACAAAACTCTCAACTCCCACCGCCACGCAGCAGCAGACAGACCTCGTACCCTGCAGAAGACCTCTGCAGACTCTCCCTTGTATACTTGATGTTATATGTTTTTCATCTGCCTTTAACATTGCAGAGACACGGCCGGCGCTTCTCTCCCAGGCATTAGGTAAAACCATAATGAGGAGCAGCCTGGTGTGATTAGTATTGTCTTGGGTGCATATTAAATCCTGATTGGATGACACAGAGCAAGACTTAACATTTCCCATCCAGTCGTGACGACTGCTCATTTAACCGTGGCAGGCGGAGAGGCAAAGGGGCGTTTGTTTGAGCACCGCGGCCGGTTTCATTTCTCCCTTAAGTGTGCATGAATATTTAAGGTGCTGCGTGTATAGTCGATGAGACTACCTGATGGTCTGTTTAACCAAGGCCGGCTGCTTTTTCAGCAGACTCCCTCTCGTCTTTAACTACTACAGCGCCCCAGCGAGAGTCCCCTTGAAAACAATTGATTCATAGTCATCTATCTCATAGCCGAGGGCTGGGTAATCACAGCCGGAGAATCAAATCTACCACACTCCTGTTCCACCAGGGAGAAGAGTCTGTAATGAAATAACCCTCCTCTCAGCCTTAATTGTCTTTTTGGCCAATGGCATACACATTCAGGAGTTGGGTTGTTGTGTTTTTTTTTCACCAGTGAAATTAGGAAAATAATTTTATTAGGGTGTGTAGCATAACACTCCTGATAAATCAAGCCAAAAACAATGTGCAGTCTTGATAGTGTTGACAGCACAAGCTCAGGTGGTCAGTTAGTGCCAATCACACGTACTGAACTGAAGAGGGGCTTTCCTATTAATATGTCAGAAATGCCTGCAAATGATATAAACACTCTTCTGCTACCAAGTCAGCACCAATACCACATGGAGCTGAAAGATATTCACAGTCAAGGTGTCTTTCCAAAAGGACTGTTTCCTTTCAAATTTAGTTGAGCTGCCCCTTTATGAAAAAAACAAACAATAGGATGCTGGGAGAGGTGTGGTATTAATACGCAAGATACACTCACACACACACACACACACCCTCTCCCACAACTGTGATCTCTCAGATTGCGCAGTATGCAAATGTTTTGCCATCAACTCGGCCTCGCGGAGAATGACAGGAACATTTGATGCGGCGCGGCTTTTTAGTGAGAGTCCCTGCAGAAAGCTATTTTCACAGGATGTTATGTATGCATTTTTCAGACAGATTGCTGCAGGAGACAGGAGCTCAGGAGGGGAGCAAACACGAGTGGAATGAAACACGAGCCACAGTCTGCTGAATGAAGCCAACCACAATGCAGAGCTGTAAAGAAAAAAAAAAAAGACGGAAGCCGCATTCATCTTGAATTCTTCCGCCGAGCCAAAATAACACATTCAGTAAATCTTTGAAACCTTTACATAAAGCTACACCAGGATCCTTGAACATGAACTGAAACATTTTCTTCTCATAAGAATGACTCATTTAGGTGTTTCAACTCTACCTCCTCATGCTAATGAATACAAGAGACTAGTTCATTTATTGCACACAGTATTAAACCAATTATACAACTAGCTGTGAATCCCCATGCATCTGACTCTCTAATCTGCTACTGTTGTTTATTTGCATAATATAAATGTAAAACCATTACAGCGAGTGAGTGTCACGCTATCCCACGTGGGATTATGCAGTTTTACTTGAAACATTAGTCTACCATTTCCCTGTGCAGAAGGAGAACCCGCCTCCAGCTGTGCACATCACATGTTCGTCTCAACTCAATATTAGAAATGCATAATAAATACGCAAACAAAGAAGCCACCGCACTTTTCTGATGCTGCAGCTCTGTCTCTCTGTACTGGCTCATTTAAATGAATCATTTTAGTCATTGTGATTAATCTACATCTTTCTGTTCAGTCTGATTGTTCATGTTACCAAAGAAAGAAATACAGCAACAAAAGTCTGTGATAAAACAAAATAATTTATTGTTTCATTTTTTATTCCATCCATAGTGTAAAATGGGAAAAAATACCATTATTCTTTCTTGTTAGAATAAGTCAACCACCTTTAAAGTCCCTATATAGGTGTAAGAACATTTCTAACTTTGGCGTCTCCTAGTGGTAACATCATAAATGACACTTTGGCAGCAATATGATGTGTTAAGATAATGCTTTATTGATCAGAAACTGGGATCACAGGGAATGAAAGGCTAAAAGCAACATTTAGACTTTGCCTAATTTTTCTACAACTAAAAGCCAAAAATCACAATCGGAATCATTTGAAGGATGATGGGTATCACATAACAGTTACACACATAAAAGGGCCCCTCTGTTATCATCCATGTAAGCGTATAGTATGAAATGTGTATCAACGTTTGCACCATTATCTCGTCATTGTGCTGAAATAGATCTCAGGTATCCCAGTTATGAACATTCCTTCACTTCAAACACCTTTAGAATAACAGCAAACCAGAGGAAAAATGAAGACAGCGGTTGCACTCGCGCCGTGTCATGCACATTGCATGCACTGCGACGCTTGTCTCTCCCTCTCTCTGCCGTCTCTCTGTGGTGGATTAAAGGAGCGCAGCCACCCGAGCGCTCCAAGAAATGTGACTGTTTCCTTGGCTGTCTGCAGTCTTTCCCCGGAGAGGCCCAGACCCAACCCTGCCATCTGCTGGCTCCATCCAGGTGAACAAAAACTCATACCGGCAGATGACCCAAAGCACCCAGTGTTCCCGCCACGAGGAAAAGATGGCAGACATCCTCACCGCCACCCACCCTGGCGGCTTTGCTCCTTTTTATTGGAGGTCGATGATGATTTTTTTTTTTTAACAAACATGACACTTGTGTGAGCAATAACAAGTGCTCTTAAATAATCTTGGCAACAAAACGGCTCCTTTATGGGGGGAAGAGAGAGCAGGAGGGAAAAACAGAGTGTGTGGAGGAGAGATAGAGAGAGAGAGAGAGAAGTGCGGGGAGGGTCGTTGGAGGGGGTTTCAATGCTTCTGAGAGGTGCCTCATTTTCCAGCACCATCTGTTCCTGGTTTCTGCGAGCTGGAAGCCTCGCTTGTGTCAAACACCTCCCACACGCTTCGAGCAGCCAGACATCAACAGTGAGGACTCCATCACCTGTTTCAAACAACTGCACAATGTGACCTGCCGCATCCGTTAACTACTAATCACACCGTGTTTGATGATGTTGTTAACCCGCTGCTTGAGAGGTGCCTTCCCTCAGGCGCCTTACAAAAGTTCCAAACCGGCCCTGAGCCGCCGCTAATCTGCACCCCGACAATGGAGACGTTGATGGAAGGTAGAGAGGAGGAGGTGGAGGACCCGGGCCGCACCTGCAGGCAAGAGCAGGCCCTGCAATCCCAACACCCCCCCTACCTCCACCCCCAAGGAGGACAGAGAGATAGAAGGAAGACAGAGGCGCATGAACAAGGCCATGCTCCTCCATTTCAATCAGCTGCTGCCGTCTCACATGGCAGCCGAACATCCGGAGGGGAGGCGCCGCCATGAATCCTAATTGCTCCCTTTTCACCACATTGCAGGGTGTTTCTATGCAAATCTGTCCAGAGAGGTATCTAGTTTATGCAAGGCCAACTGTATGAACTGAAATGTGAGCAGGAATCTCACTCAGACAAAAGCCTTGGTGGGGAGATGCCGGTATTATAATTCATTTGGATAAATTATTCATTTTGCACATGGCTCTCCTGAGTGCAGGACAGAGCGCGGGTTTTCATGCACGTTGCTAATGTTTTGACATGTATGTATTCCACCACATCGATGGGCTCTGGCCCCAAGTTAAGATATATGGCTTTAATAAGAGTGACGAAGATGCAAAATAATGAGATGTCTGGGAGGAGAGCGCAGGGGTGTCCACTGAGAAACAGGGAGAGGCGATAACATTATTCTTCAGCGCGTCGACTCATTTTTATACCTTTATGAATACCCGGTGATGCACATTTGCAACTCTTACATATACATACGCCGCCTCGAAGCGGAGCATGGATTTGTCAAACTATAGCTGTGCAAATCTTTGATTTCTTTCACAGTCAACATGAGAGGCCAACGGGGAGCGTCTGCTAATACAATGAAAACATTTTATGTCGAATATTAATCACTGTGTTTATTTCTTATCTTTATTTTCAGCAGCCCTACACGCACTCAGGGATCAATAAAAGTCATGATAACCTGAAAAAAAAAGAAAAGAAGTCATAAGTGCCGTATTATTATTTCAATTATTCCAATAACCGCAGCAGTGGTTACAGTTTTCTCATTTGTTCCTGCATAAACAAATGTGGGATAACTGGGTGAGATTTCTCCGAGCTGTGGCGTTAACAATTTTGTGTTTGTGTGTGACCCACGTTCCTCAGTGTAAGCCGACCCTGAAGCAGGAGCTGTTATTGTTGGGAGTGTGGCAAGGTTGCACCCTCTCCGTTCCTGTTTACACTTGCTGCGGAGCCTCGAGGTGTCACTCGTGGTCTGGGTGCTTCTAAACCCGCATCCCCTGCTACATCATTATGTGCCGCGCTGAAACAATTAGCTGACAAATCAAGCAGCTGAAAATGAATAAGCAACCATTCTGATAATTGATTTAATGTCTCAACGGTTTGTATTTTTTCAGTTTTGTCTCAACACAGTAGTCAAATGCTGGTACTGAGAAGGCTCACTGTTGCCGTTAATGCTGAGAATGAGGTCCCTCTTTAATTTTGGTATAAATGATGGGGGACAAAATCCACTGTATCAACCAATGGTTTGCACATTTATAAGCAATTTTGCACCCAGATGATAACTTTGGAAGATAACCATTTGATTTTTGAACTACATTGCTGAAGCCTGATATATTAGCTTTGGCTGAGCTGGTCTTCAAAGGGTCTTCTTTGAGTGTTACATGTGTAATCTGCAGTATTGTTATTACATTACACTTTCCATGCTATTCTAATGATCTGTTATAGTGTTAGCATGATCATTCACTTCAGATAAGGCGAGTCTTGACTGTTTTTTAGTCATGTCAGCGTTGATTAATATGCATCCTCAGGCCACCATATAGATTCAGTATTCAGGTACAGTATAGATTTTAGCACTGGCTCGATTGTGTGTTCAAATAATCCAGAATCTATCTACATCTTCTCATGTTGTCTTGTCCGTACGGTCACGTCCATTGAAAGCAGCTCACTGAATCACACCACGAACAGGTTGTGCTGTCCGTCGCCCCGTGAAACCGGCGGTACACGACTCCATGTTAATGCTGCTGTTCAATTCGAGTTGCGAGACAAATACAACGAGGCCCATCTCCATCCCCACCCTCCCCCCTTTGAACATACATACACATCCACCCAAATGCACGCTGACACAGGCCTCTTATTATGAGGCGTCCCTCACAAATGGCCATAATCTATACTGTGCTCCCAATGGCTCTCCTGGGAGGCTCCCCTTCATTTCATTTTTCATCTCATCCCCTTCCTCTTCATTTCCAGTGATTCAGACCCACTAAATCCAAATATGAGGAGACACGGAGCCCTGCTGTTTTGACAAGTTAAATGACTACAGGCAATGATGTGCTTCCCAGCCAGTCTGTAAGCAGCACACGTCGCCAGCCACCGCCTCGCTGTGTTTGACGGAAATGTGAGTGTGTGTGTGTGTGTGTGTGGATGTGCACAGTGCTCCTCACTCCTGCAGCCGTCGACCCTCTGCAGCATCTTCTTTTTTTTTTTTTTTTGAGGTGAAATTGAAATGGATTGTGTAGCTCAATATTTCATTGACATCAACTTCACAGAATGTTGCTACAGTGACACCGGGGATAATTATTTCACCACAGATTTCTTCCTCTCCGCATCTCTCTCTCGCTCTCTCTCTCTCTCCCTCCCTCTTTCTGCCTTCCTTCCTCCAAGCCCTTCCATTCCTGTAGAGAATTAGTTCTGCATAAATTACCCAGTGGAATATTGAATCAGTCTCCAGCCACCAAAGGCGAGTCTGTGTGGCTGATTACCGAGCAGTGTGCACAACATGCATGCAGACAAACACACACATATACACACAAATACACACACGGGGGGGGAGCGAGATGGAGAGAGGGGCCTCTGAGCGGGGAGCTGACACCGTTGCAGAAAACATGGTAAAAGGAGGAGGAGGATGAGGAGAAAGGGGAGGGGGGAGGAGGATCAACCAATCTGGATATGGAGAGTGAAAGCTGTATTAGCCACCCCAGCTACACACACTATCTGCTCATTACTTAGTCATTAGCAGGGGCATGGTTTTAAAGGAAGGAGGGATCAATCAATTGTCATGGGTCAATGTTTTGCAGCCCTATTATGAACCTTGGGTGGCTCTGTAAATTAAGCACAGTAATTACTCATGTTAATTACACAAAGATGGTGGTCACATTGATCTACAAATGCAGCTCTGCATAATGCAAATGGTATGACGGGAAAACTCCTGAGTGCTGAAAAAGGAGGCCCGACGCCGATCGGATGAGGCAAGAAGAGTTGGGGCACCTCTGCCTGCCTCTGAGGGGGTTTCTTATCTTTTATTTATTCTGCCAGCTTTGTGCTGAAACCGCGAGCTGATTAGCTGAATCAATTAGCAGAAGAAATCATTTTGATAATCGAGCCGTTTGTCGAGCAAAAATGTCAAACATCTCTGTGCTCCGGCTCCCCAAACGTGAGGATTAGACATTTGTCTCAGTTTGATGTTATTGTAAATTGAATACTTTTCACTTTTAGATCCAACTGAACAAACATGAAGACATTTCTCACTGTTTCTTGGCTTCACAGACTATGTGATTAGTAAATTAATTGAAAAAGAAAAATCCTCCTGAGAGTGCTGCAACTAATGATTTTTATTTATTTGTTATTAGAAATTATCACCCATTTTGATTTAAACTGGCAAAGGGCATTATCTGGTCATCAGATACCCCGAAGGCTTCAGTACATAAAAGCGAGAAAAGAGGAATTTTAATCCTCCTGAGAGCATTTCTCTGAATCGAAATCTAATATTGAGCAGGGACAGTGACCAAATCCCAGGATCTCCAGAGAGATTTGTTTTTTCTTCCTCAATATGAGCAGTCTAAGATATTCAATTCCTCCACAGGGAGTACTGTGAGTGTGTGTGTGCCTGCTCGTGATTGGATGATTACCACAATGTATTTGATACGCACTTTTTTTTTTTTTTTTACAAAGAGATGCTCAAGAGGCACTTTGAGGGAGAATCACTGAGCTGCCTCTTATGCTGAAAAACGTTGTTAGCTGCAGTCCCTCAAGTGCTTTTCAAGATCATCCCTTATGTTCTCCGCATATATTTACACAGAGTGATACATCTGTATGTCTCCTAACTTATGTGTCCCTTGATGTAAACATTTAGGGACACTGAGCTCTTTGGGGGACATTTTGCCAGCAGAGGCAGATTTAGAGAGCCCACACCATGTCGAGTACTATATTAGAGATTAATTAGAGGCCTTCGTGGACCTAAGTGGCAGCAGAATTGGAAAATGGAAAATCAGATTCAGCTCGGCAATTTTCACCGTCGGTGGCAGCGCGTTGACAGAACAATTAATCAGCACAAGCACGTTGTGGAAGGAAATCCTCATCAGGAAATCATCAGTCCCCATCAGCGCTGATGCATCAAACAGCACAGGTTCACCTACAACAGGTCTGCTCGAGTCTGTGCACCTCCTCCCTTTCTGCTCTGCATCTCCAGATGTTGGAAATGCATTTGGTGCCATCTAGAGGCGAGACCAGAGACTGACGAATATTTGATCCATGCAGTGAATGAATGAGAAGATGTTGTGAATAATCTTCATGGTCTTATTAGAGTTAATTCACCACTGTGTAATGTAAATGCAGACATAAAAAGGGACATTAAAATATGTGATAACACACATACAGACGTATTCAAACAGATTTGCCAGCATAACCCTCACAATAAACATCTCCTGAGTGGAAATGAAAATAACAGTTTTTAAAAATAATAGTCAGACTCAGCAACACTGTGAATGTCAGTGTGTGAATGTGTAGGGTTGAGTACACGATTTTATACATTTTGCAAAGCTAAATAAACAATTTTTTGAGCAATGCAACTCCAAACTTTCAAAATTTGTAACTTTTTTTATCTTTATCTCCTGATAACAGGTTGACTCCCACTTTGCATGTCCCAAACAGCAGATCCATATTTGCCCCAGGCTCCTTTTTGGTGATGTTGAACACATAAAAAGATAAAATACAATAAATATATAAATAATAATAAATAAAATAATAATAAATAATAAATAAAATAAAATACACATTTATTCTTTTCTTGAC
>JBAJHX010000024.1:6301328-6323341 GCA_037176925.1 Amniataba percoides | reverse complement strand
AGAGACCTGAGTACAGTAGCAAAACCGTGTAAAGAGAACCACACAGATGAAACAAACATTTGAACATTTTTGGAAATGGTAGAATACATCTAAATAACACAAGTGTGGCAAACAAATCTTTTTGTAATGTTTATTAAGAAAGATGTGACAGCCTGTAAATAAAAAGGATAGTTTGTAATTTTTTCCCAACCTATTTTTTCATTAACTTAACTTCAGCAAAATCATCAAAAAATACTCAGCTCCCTCCCGAGCTGAAATCCCTGCAGCCGTCACCAGCCTTCACAAACAGCACCAGGTGTCTCAGGTGTCCTCGGGGGTGTTCAATTCATCTTCCGCATGCCTCTATTTTTTTTTTTTCACATTTCCTTCTCACATTCCCAGTCGTGGTGATCCACAACAGCGAGCTGATGTGCGGTAGCATGGACAAAGGCACCTTGGGATCCGGCTCCAAAAACAACATCTTCTACATCCTGCTGAGAGACTGGGGACAGCTGGAGGCCGCTAACGCCATGTCTCGCCTGGCAAGACTCGCCCCGGTGTACCTCTGTAGGTTGTCTCCAGAGTTTTAATCCCTCATATCTAAAAATGCACAGATTCTTTTATATCTATCAGTGGTATCAGTGGTATCTGAGGTAAGTCTAGAAAGTTAGAATCGAATCACTGATTCTCTGTTGTTTTAAATCCTGGGCCAACAGTAATCTGTTCTGCAAATTGAATAATTTGTAGAGATGTTTGTGCTACGGGTATGTAACTTCTCTGTAACAACTTTCAGCCAACCGAGGCTTTTCTATCGGCATCGGCGACGTGACACCGGGCCAGGGTCTGCTGAAGGCCAAACACGACCTGCTGGATGACGGCTACAAGAAGTGTGACGAGTACATTGAAGCGCTGAAGACGGGCAAGCTGCAGCAGCAACCCGGCTGCACGGCGGAGGAGACTCTGGAGGTAGGCGCGACAGCATGCTCACATATGGAAGAATATTGACTTCCAGATGAATTCGTGTAAGCCATCTGGATCCCCGCCGCTACACCACATTTAAATCATCCACATGAACACCACACTACATTTAGGTTTTTCATTTGATAGTACTTTTTTTTTTCTTTTTGGGCAGCTGACATCTTTTCATGCCTTGACACTTCTTACCAATTCACACTGTGGATGACTCATAATCTACAGTGAAAATCAAAATAGGCCAAGGACTGTCATTAAAAGTATCTCTGTAAAAGAACTGCAAAAGCCTGATGTTTTAAAATGAATTAAATATGAATTGCTTGTTGACCTTCCTAATTTCCTCTCAGCTCCTGAGCAGAGCTGCCCTGAGAGAACTGATGAATTGACTTTTAAACAATACAATGTCTCACAGGCCCTCATCTTGAGAGAGCTGTCCGTCATCAGAGACCGAGCTGGCAGCGCCTGCCTCAGAGAGCTGGACAAAAGCAACAGCCCCCTCATCATGGCTCTTTGTGGCTCCAAAGGTAAACTCGCCAGAAGCTCCACATATTTTTGAGACCTCTTACAGGGAGCTGTAGGAGCCTGAACAGTTTCTTTCAGTCTGTCTCTGGTGAAGACCCCAACCAGCGGCCTCCTTACAATACAAAGCAGTTTGCATTGAAAGATGCTGCTCTTCACGTGCTGTCGAGGCAAAGTGAGAGCTGTGAGGAGTTCTGCATGAAGGTCAGACAGTGAGTGAAAGGAAGAGCCGAGATTTTTTCATTTTTTGCTGCGATATTAAAAAAAGAATAACAGAAAAAAAACAGGTGACATATCGAGGGAAATAATGAAGCATGCAGTAATGTGCAAATGTGCAGTACCGTATAATTGCAGTGACTCCGGATGGGGAGCATTGATTGTTTTAATTTCTTGTTTTTTCCCTGTTTTCTGACACACTCTACTGTCACTTTCAATAAACATTTCCACATTTTAGTAGGTGGAAAAAGTGATTGCTGGATCAGCGACTCAAATGATTAATCTCTGTAAAACGACTGTTCAAGAATTAATTTTAAAAGCACAAAAGCACAAATAAAGAACAAACACTGTTTGTTACTTGTTTACATACTCAGAGGGACTCTGCAGCTCATTTAAGTTGCTCCCAATTGTTTTCTTGACTTTCTATTATTATTATAATATACAGTTTTGTAAAGGATTTTGTTTACTCATGTGTAGGAAACCATAGCAATGTTTTTTGCGTCTGGGAAATAGGCGTGTGCATATGTTTGTGGGGATGACATAAGATCCTAGTGAATAGGTTTAAACTTATCTTGTACTGTTAAAAAACAAATAAACATAAATGTACATTAAGAAGTAAATTAAGAAGCTAATCTGCATCTAAAACATGAGATTGACTTGTCTCTTTTGCGTAAAGGAGTTTTAAATGAAGATTCTTTGATTGTGTTCTGTTTTGGTGTATTTTCATCATTATTCATTCTTTGTTTTTTTGTACACTGTGTTCCTATCTTTTCATTTGTCTCCTCTCTATCCATACAGGATCCTTCATTAATATCTCTCAGATGATTGCCTGTGTGGGCCAGCAGGCCATAAGTGGCTCTCGAGTGCCTGATGGTTTCGAGAACCGCTCCCTGCCCCATTTTGAAAAACACTCAAAAGTAAGAATTGCTTTATTTATTTTAATTAACTTTATGTATATTCCTCAGAGTAATCACATGATGTGTTCTGAATCTGTTATTCGGGATATACGATGTTTTGTTTTTTTTAATTAGTGTTATTTGAGATATTGCAAGTGGCCATGACAGGGTTTAAGTTTTCTATTTTTTACTGGATGTGTGATTGTAACCATGATTTGTCACACCCAGGCATATCTATTTCTCCAACAATTGTATAAAAAGGAATAACAAAGAAATAGAATAATTACACAAAAAGGTAATTTCAGCTAAATTACCCAGAGGTGTGCTTGAATACTTAATTGTGATTTCTCAACAGCTGCCTGCTGCTAAAGGCTTCGTGGCCGACAGCTTCTACTCTGGCCTGACGCCCACAGAGTTTTTCTTCCACACCATGGCTGGCCGAGAAGGGCTGGTGGACACTGCTGTGAAAACCGCAGAAACCGGATACATGCAGGTAAAGTCTGAGGATTTTCTCCCCATGATTCACTCCTGTTGTCATGTTTCTGTCATACAGCTGAATGAAAACGTGTGTGCCGTATAATTTAAGGTCTCCAGTGTTTGTCCAGCAGACAGTGGTGTGAACGATTGCAGTTTTTTTTCTCTTTAAACTAAGATTAGTTTAATGGTTACTGTCGTTCAGATATTCTAAATATTCCATCATCACTTCAACAGATGCTAATGTGTCTTTTGTTTTAGAAAATAAATCCTTAGTTCTAGCCAAATTCTCTTTTGGATCAGAAAAATTCTCAAAAACACCAGATACACACGACTGTGTGGGAAGTCAGAATTGGAAATGTTTGACATGATAAATAACTTAAATGATAATGCAATTATTAAAATGAACTAAAGCATTCCCATTCAATAAATCAACTGAGAATTTTAACACTCTTTTTAACAGTCTTTTGAGATTTTGCAAATTAAATATATAATAGCCACCAGAACACTTCACACAGGAGGTAATCAGCAATATGTTTTCATAAATTATTTGTCTGGACTGAATATACTTTCAGGTCAGGGAAGATATAGTGTGCTTTTTTTGTTGTTGTTGTTGTCTCTCTCATTATATTTTTTTGTGTTCCTGCCTGTTTTTGGACAGAGGCGTCTTGTTAAGTCCCTGGAGGATTTGTGCTCACAGTACGACCTGACGGTACGCAGCTCCACCGGCGACATCATCCAGTTTATTTATGGCGGCGATGGCTTAGACCCTGCTGCCATGGAGGGAAAGGATGAGCCGCTGGAGTTTAAGAGAGTCCTAGACAACATCCGGGTGAGTTAAATCAGGAATAGATAGTTTCCAAACCCGTATGGCTGGGCATTTTCTGTCTTTTTGCCTGCTATTATTTATTTCTGGGGTCTTCATTGTCATCCTTAGACATAGTCACAGGTTCACATGTGGCAGCACATGTGCAACACAAAAGAATGTTATTTACTTCAACCCATCTCTTGCGTAATCACTTTTTTTGTGCACTCACATTGTACTATAATAATTGTATTCATTTTTCTTTTGTGTGATCGCTCGTGTCTGTAACTCTTCTTTCATGGGCAGTGAATGTGCGCTATAAGCTGCTTAGCATTTGGTACGAGAACGTAAATAAATCAGTAGAGGTGGCGTCTCGTTATCAGAGGGTCATCAGCTCACTTCCTCGAGTGATTCTTTTTAATATAAGATAAAGTTTAACAAGCTTGAAAACGCTTCCCTGTCTCATAGCAGTGGCTCAGTGTAGCCTGAGGGAGACCTTTTAAATATGTGTGACCCTGTTATATGGCAGCTCTCTCACAGAACAAACACCAGTCTGAATATGCTCCAACTGCAAGGAGCCTGCTGCCAACCCAGGCAGAAGCTCATTAGCAGAGAATCTCCTCGTGTGAAAAACACACGGGAGCTGAATAGTTGAATGACAAATCCTGCAGCATTACAGACCCCAGCTAATTAGATAAAAATTAGAAGAAGTTTAGATTGATTTTCACCGCAGGAGATGACCTAGTTCAGTAATTTGATCAGTAGTTTACAATTGATTTTCTGGTCAATAAGGTTAACAAAAGGTGCTCAGATTTCTAGATTAAGTTAACGGCCTTAAGACTTCCAAGTCCTTATTAACTTAACATCAGCGACGTCATCAGCTTTGTTGTTGTGTCAAAGGCGCTTGAGAACACGAACCGTCACTCCCAAATGATCTGAAAAGTCACGAAACACTGTGATGAACAGTAAACTTCAAATAAAACCAAATTATTCATGTTGTCAGAAGCATTTTACAGTGTGTTTGCATTGGCAAGTAAAACACAGTAAAAATAATCTACACCTTCAGTTGTGAGCAGTTAGTGACAGGAAATAGATTTTTTTTAATTAGGACTTCATTTATGTTTATTTCTAGTGTATCATTTTGCACAAAATTATGGTCACAACAGCAGGAAGTGGGTCTTGTATTACTGTAATCGATTGGCTGAGCATTTTTCTCAAATGCCACCTGTGTTAACTGCGGTGAGGGTGGAAATTATTAGCAGAGGCGTGTTTGTAGGAAAAGATCCCAGGCATAGTGACCTACGCAGCAAGTAGTAAGCAAGGCTTTTTCTTTTATTGTTTTTATGATTATGGCTTTTTTTTTGTGTCAACTAAAGCTATGGCCAGCGGACGCACCTCAGAATAAATAATATGAGATTACGTCTCTCTCGGTCAATAGTTCATGTTTGTTTTTGTGCTGAGATATGAGCCGTGTCAGATGTATTGGGATCTGTTGACCCGTGAGTGGGTGCCCCTGCAGTGCTGATTCCCAATTATCTCCCTTTTACCCCCCCCACCTCCAGGCGGTCTACACATGTCCAGATGAACCTGCGCTCAGTCAAAATGAGCTGGTCCTCACCTCAGACGCTATTATGAAGAGAGCTGACTTCTTGTGCTGCAGAGACAGCTTCTTGGAGGTAATGTCACCTCAGTACAGAGTTGTATGTACTTTCATTTTTATTCATGAAATTATTTGATTTTAATGTGGAAACCACTCAGAAGTGTCTGAGATTCAGACTTGTATCACCTTTTATTTCAATCTCTGGAAATGAATGTGTTTGTCGAGACCGCCTCCATAATGAACAGTAAGGTGCAAAGAAGAAAAATGCAGATGTGTTTTAAATCATACACACTGGCCCAAGGTGAGGAAATTAATGCCTAGAGGTACAATGAATGATGAGCAGGAAGCAGATATGAAAACTGGAAAACATTGGAAATCTATCAAGGTATCTTCTTTCTTTAAACCACTGCTAAATGTTACAGCAAATCAAAGTCAAATCCCAGTTACAAACAGGCAATGTAAGAATTTTTGAAGCAGATCAGAGATAATTGTCTTCTTAGCCGAGATAACAACGAAGACTTTCAGAGCGGGGTTTTATCCTCAGAGAAGAGTGAGAGTAATAAAAGTAAAGTTTTCAGTGTGGAAAGATTAAACGAGAAGGATGACATTATCCCAGCGCACTAGTGTGGATTTACCCAAATAAACGACAGCGCTTGTTCAGTGTATTTCGGGAACATGGCGCTGGTGTAGCTTTCAGTAGATTCTGTGCACAGTAAGTAAGAGTCTTTCGCTACACAGACAGTACTCGTCAGTCAGATGAATTCATTTGGTGGCTCGTGGGATTTGTTGAAAACAGGAAAAATATTGCTCCTCTCCCTCGAGAGGCGTAACGTTTTTGAGATTAATCAGAGCCATTAGAGTACAAAATGTTTTTTAACTAAAAGAGGATTGATGATTCCCTCTTAACTTGACATGATAAGAGTTTTTTTGTCAATGCCAGATGGATACAGATACAACAGATGGATGCATCATAAAAAAAAACTCCCACGTCTACCTGCATTTTAGAGAACATCTTTTTTTGTACAATTGCAGGACTATGAAATCGTGTTACAGATCAGACACAGGAAGACGTGACTGACTTTTTTTTTGTTTTCTGTTTGTCTTAATTGGCTTTTGTAAGCTATAATTAGGATTGCCAAGACAATTAACAAGAAAGATAATTACACTTCCTTTAGAAAAACAGATGATTCATATGTTGTTGTGCAAAGAAACACTATTATTATATGACTGTGACATGAGCTTAATTGGTGTAAACCTTTCCCCTCCCCACCCCTTTTGTGAAGGCGTTAACTGACACAGGCTCAGAGAAGTACCTGGAGGTACAGTGACGGGAGCATGCTGGATTGTGCTTTATCTAAACTGAGAATGGCGTGTCAGTGAGAGTTGGAACAGATTCATGATTTATTTAATAACCCAATTGTTGTTCTTCTAAGATGAAACGACCCTCTGCATTGTTATCTCTTCAAAGCTCAGTGCGATTTACTGTAATCACTTTTTATTAAAGCAAAATGTTTCTTTTCAGAAATATCTAACAACTGCATGGCTGTGTTTTGTGTGTCAAACAGCTTACGGTTTGCTCACACTTTATTTATTGTCCTGAAAGATATTCATGAGCCTAAGATTGTTGAATTCTCATCCCTTAACCGTAGGAGATAAGGAAATTTATTAAAAGCATCTCGGAAAGGATCAAGAAGACCAGAGATAAGTACGGCATCAACGACAATGGTACTAGCGAGGTAGGCAGCACGCGTCTGCATTAATGTACTGAATGTAGCAATATGCGTAGGCTCTGCTTTATTGAAATCTAATTGTTTTTCTGTTTACTTTGAATTGTAGCCAAAGGTCCTCTATCAGCTGGACCGCATCACCCCCACCCAGCTGGAGAAGTTCCTTGAAACCTGCAGAGACAAGTACATGAGGTACGAGACCCGCATCCTAATTTTAAGACTTGCTGCATTTATTTCTTTTACATTTTCAGGCAAACATAGTTTTAAGAGGAGCAGGCTTGATTTTATGTCCCCACCCAGCTTAAAATTGTTTTTAGCAACAAACAGGACAAAAAATTGTTTGAAAAAAAATGGAGATAAACACAAATACGCTGCTGATTATGTGCCAGAGCCTACTAAGCAGGTATAATCCAGACGCAGCCACAATCCAAGGTGTGGTGAAAAGCCAGCCATCATTTTCATAGAACATTTCATGAAAGTCCACTCAGTAGATCTTGAGAGGCTGACTCATTGCTTTCCAAGGAGCCATGCTGCTAACACGGCTGCACACACAATCTGTGAAACTGTGTTGGCACTAAAAATGGTCTTTTCAGAACCAGATTTTGAGATGACAGTGTTGATCTTACTTTCCTGTATTTGTCAGTGTAGCGGTCATAAAATGGTCTCTTATCATGTGTAAACTCATGCAGAGCTCAGATGGAACCAGGCTCAGCCGTAGGGGCCCTTTGTGCCCAGAGCATCGGAGAGCCCGGCACTCAGATGACCCTGAAAACCTTCCACTTTGCTGGCGTGGCGTCCATGAATATCACTCTGGGAGTGCCCCGCATCAAAGAGATCATCAATGCCTCCAAGAACATCAGGTAAGATGTGAAATTACTGTCGGTGAGCGGAGGACAGAGAAGCTTTTTCATCCTTCAAAGGTGAATGCAGGCTTTGTCTCCCTGCGTCCGGAAAAAGACTGCTTCAGGATGGAATGAGGACTCATTCATGACCACTGAATCAAGTTTTCACGTTTGATGCTTGCTCCTAGACTTCATTTAGAGCTTTGCAGCTCAAAAGGTGCCCAAGGTACTTTTAGTGAAATCGAATTATTACTTTTAGAGAATGAGCTGTGCCGAGCCACAGAAATGGGCTCTTTGTGTCACAGCGATGAATACGTCGCTAATTTGTTTGGAGCTATCTATTGAAAGTCCCTTTACTCACCACTCAGCACACCTATAATCACTGCTCATTTGGATGTGGAAGACGACGCTGACTTTGCCAGGCTGGTGAAGGGAAGGATCGAGAAAACTCTTCTAGGAGAGGTACTGTACATGTTCTAAACCATTAAAAAGAACAAATAGCCTGAATGATGCCATTAGGTCCGAAGGAGAATTTGTGTGAGGTATAAACAAATTAAAGTGCTAAGCTTTGATAAATGTGTCTTGCTCTTCCTCGCAGATCTCTGAGTACATAGAGGAGGTTTTTCTACCAGATGACTGTTTCATCCTGGTGAAGCTATCACTGGAGAGAATAAGGCTGCTGCGACTGGAGGTACCACTGCTTTCTTCCTTCTTGAATCTTCCTGACTGTGTGAATATTGCAAATGTATCCCATCTTTGGGCCCCAAACTAACCCCAAACTTTACCAAACTAACTGCTGAGTCCTAAGACTATGGAGACAACACTGCAACTGAGTGTCAGTGGGAACGATAGCCAAAAATATGACTTGGTCTGATTTGAGCTGTAGCTAATATGGTGGTTCTTGTTTGCTCCATTCTTCAGTAAAGCATTGAAGGATTAAAAATAAATTCCCCAAGGAGGCTTAAACAGAAACTGTTTTTCATGGCTACAAATAGATGTCCAAAGCTTTTGGGCCAGATCTACAAAAGGCATCCTTGGTACTCACAGTTTTTGGGATTTTTCATCAGTGAATTATTTGCTCTGCTGTGAAGTGCAGCACATCTGAAGGCAGCAGAGTTCTTTCACAGTTTATACATTTAGAAGAGCTGAATTATGTAATATTGTGTTTTCTTAAGTGGTAAGAATAACCATGGTTTGTTTTCTTTCTCGTTCCTTTTTCCGCCTGTCAGGTGAACGCAGAAACGGTGCGTTACTCCATCTGCATGTCTAAACTAAGAGTGAAACCGGGAGACATCGCTGTGCACGGCGAGGCGGTGGTGTGTGTGTCTCCACGAGAGAACAGCAAGAGCTCCATGTACTATGTGCTGCAGTCATTGAAAGAGGAACTTCCCAAGGTGATAATCTGCAGTGTGTTGTTTTTTTACTAAATTGAATGTCTGAAAACATTTCTTAGAAACAGATGGCTTCCATCCCTGTTGCGTTTTGTCCTTTTTGTTTTTCCACTTTGTTTCACGTGATTTATTCACATCTAATTAGTATTTCAACAGCACAGAGAAAATGATTGTAATAAATATACCACATTTTACAGAGCGAAGCAGCTGGAGGGCAATTTATATATTTATTGGTTTATTTAGAAGGGGCAGATCACATTAATAAACATTGTATGAATGAGTTAGTTAAGCAAGTCGTCTTCGGACAGCCTGTGACAGACCGGTCAGTGGGCAGGTAGTAACGGCAGCAGACAGCAAAGGACATTCACAGCTTTAACAGACCCATTACAGAACAACTATAAGTTTTGGTGACAGAGCTGAGTGAGCTCTAAATAAAGTGTATGTGTCCAGCTCTCTAGTAGTCCCGGAGATAGAGTTTCATTGTTGTGCAGCTAACAAAGAACATAGATGGACTCAAAGTACTTTTCCTTTTCCTTGTATAATGAAATCTCCCTCAGCTGCACCTCTTGTGAACAGATTTTTTTTTACGCTGACGCAAACCTTTTGAGTGGATGATGATTTCCACATCATGATTCAGTGAGAAAATAAAAAGGAACCAAATGAAATAAGATGCATTTAGCGTCTTCAAATAAATAACCAAGCTCTCTCCAACTGTCCTGCATTAGAAAACAGACACAGTACATCACTTTTGTAAAAATGTGTTGTTGAAATAAGTATTTGATTGCAGTTGTGAGCAAAGTTATATCAGTTCAGTTTTATCATGCATCAATAATTCAGTGATTTAGTTTTTCTTTTTTTGTCATCAGAAATTTTTGGATTTGGATTTGGGGAAAAAGGAAATCAATATGTTAATTATGTGTGTGGGGGGTGGGAGGGGCTGTAAGAAGCAGTTATAAGCTGTTACAGAGTAGTGTCAGTGGTGAATGTAAACAATCACCTGCCGTACACTTTAACATTCACTTGTGTGTCTGGTCACCTGATAAAGTCTAATATTCACTCCTCTAACACTGCTTTAGTCTTTACAGGCTCCTGGAAACAATTTTCTGCAGTTAAATGCTCCATTATAGTCACCGGCACACTGTTAACTGTTTTTTTTCCTTTTTCTTTTTATTCTGCTCAAAGTTGATAAAAAAAAAGTCAAGTCAACAGTTTAAATTGATAGAGTAATTGCTACTTGCAGCTGTGGAAAAAGCCATTAATTACAACAATAATGGCGAAGAGAATAAATATGTTGAATGTTGATTTGAGTGGTGAATACATTTTTTTTTCCTTCTTTTTTTTATTGAAGGTGGTGGTTCAAGGTATACCCGAGGTCGCCCGAGCCGTCATCCACATCGATGAACAGAGCGGCAAGAACAAGTACAAACTCCTGGTGGAGGGGGACAACCTGAGGGCTGTCATGGCAACGCACGGAGTGAACGGAAGCAGGACCACGTCAAACAACACGTACGAGGTATCAGTCAAAGCAGATTTAAAGCGAGTGGCGCTGTAGCTCTGCCTCGATTAGAGCCCTGCACACGTCCTTTGCTTTGGTCCCACATCAGCCCAACATCTGTCACATGAATTCTGAGACTGAAGTGATTATGTTCTGCATGGATCTGAAGAATAAACCAATAAATGTTATGCAGGGCAATTTCAGTTAAATTCAGGTCAGGCACTAGCCTACTTTTTATTAGACATTGAATTATTTTAATATAAATGTCCCTTTTTTTCCTCTTAATAAGCAGAAAAGATTATGTGGGACTATGACCTGTCACACCTTCAAGGATAGATTAACGTCAGGCTAAAAAGCAGTGTTTTGCTGCCCCCTCAAACTCCTCTTGCTTCCCTGTCAGATGGCAGAACCAACATAAAAGCAAATTTCACAGTAGGTTGAGAGCAGGTGTTTCTTTGACTTCTTCACTGAGGCCAAACCACTCGAGTCATTTCGCTACAGCACAACAACAAGCTTTGTGTCAGTGGCTGGGCTGACAAAGGAAATCAAAAAGGCCACATTCTCTAGTTTCATCTTGGCTGGTACACAGTTATCGTACAAAAGAAAAACAATTCACAGTGCATACCAAGTCAATCTTGAATCGCGAATTGAACATACTTGCTTGAAGTGATTCAAGCTGCCATGCGATGCATTTATTAACCGCAGGGACTTGAACACAGTGCTTGAACCTTACAGGCTTTTATTTGGGAATTTCTGTCAGGTTGAGAGGACTTTGGGTATCGAGGCTGCCAGATCCACCATCATCAATGAAATTCAGTACACCATGGTGAACCACGGAATGAGCATTGACCGGCGTCACGTCATGCTTCTCGCCGATCTCATGTCCTACAAGGTACGACCGCCAGCAGCCTCGACACACGTCCTAATACGCTTCTGTGTAGTCTCACCTGACTGTGTGTTTCTGTATGTAAAGGGGGAGATACTTGGAATCACCAGGTTCGGTTTAGCCAAAATGAAGGAGAGCGTGCTCATGCTGGCCTCCTTTGAGAAAACAGCCGACCACCTCTTCGACGCCGCCTACTTCGGACAAAAGGACTCCGTCTGCGGTAAACTAAGGCCTCGTCTTTGCTTTAAACTTGACTTAGCTCTTTGACTTAATTGGTTCTCAACATTTCCTGTGTTCCTCTTTCAGGTGTGTCTGAGTGCATCATCATGGGTATTCCAATGAATATCGGAACAGGACTATTTAAACTCCTTCACAAGGCTGACAAGGATCCCTCTCCAGTCAGGAGGCCCCTCCTGTTCGACAACACAGACTTCCACATACCTCTGTTCACATAGCACGGAGGGAAGAAACTGTTTGAAGTTTGTGTATTTCAGATCCTGCTGCCTATGGACTTCTTAAGATAATCTTCAGCAAAAACAGAAGTGCCTGCCAGTGTCAAGTCATTTTCTTTTTTGGGAACAGAAAACAGGATTATGCCCTCTTCTTTTTTTTTTGGCGTGACATTTTTGCGGATGCCACATGCTGAGAATGCTGCGTTTCTTTTTCTTTTTCTTTTTAGCATGGAAGACACAGTAGGGTTTCTTATTTCTTCTGCGTAAATCAGTTAAATGAGAATACAGATTCTTTCAACACTTGTTCTTTAATGCCTTTCTGGCTCTTTACTTGTTTGTAAAACAGTGTTACCTCTGTTTATTAAGATATTACATAATCTTATGTCCCCTCAATGTAAGGGCACTGAACACTGTGGGAGGTTTTTGGCAGTTTTTATTTATAACAGAACCAGACTTGAGAAAGATAACATCTTAATCGTGAACCTCTTTTGGTTTGGCACTTAGCTTTGCATTACAGTAAAGAATAGTTTTTTGCTTATGTTATTTTGCAGCTTGGATTTGCCAAAAAGACTTTTCATTCACGCTGCAAAACTCACTTCAGGAATGAAGTTTAGTTTGTTTTGATACAATAATCAGATCTGCAGGCATTCATTGAGGTAGAAATATTCCACCCTGTGTGGGGTCTATTCAAATAGTAATGTATATAATGTAATAAAATAAATGACCCTGAAAATCATGTTAAAGTCATATTCTCTGTCCGTACATTGATTCACTGACCTCAAGCTAAATGCTAACATATCAAGTAGGTTGACATTCATCAGCATCAAGGATCTGAGGATGGTAGTGCCTGTTGGTGATTTATCTATGTTATGGATTATCGTGGCATTTCACACAGACCTTCATGAATCCTCAGCTGCCAAAAACTACATGATTGTCGCAAAGATTTCAGTATTTGTTTGGAAATATTATTATACCGTCAACATATTATGGGTTAATTTTTCCTCTTTTTTTATCAAGGTATAAATTACCAAAGTTGCACCAATTCAGTTAAAGAAATGTTGGTATTGAGGAAGGGTTAAAAAAAATCCCTGAGGAGGGCCTTGGTTTATATAAAACCGTTTCTTTTTGTTGTTTTTTTTTAAAGTCCTTATGTTTCACTGTTGCTGAGGCCCTGTACTCATTCAGATAATTTTCATACAGAATTAATAGCACCCATTTTAATTTAACCCAAGGAAACAAGCTGTCATAATTCACTTTATTCAGTGTAGAATTTTAAACACCATCAGGATTTTGACCTCAGTATCCTCTTCTTTGGACATGACGCTTGTGCGACACGAGCGAAAAATAGAACGAGCTGGGATTTTTATCCAGCAAAATCTGCATTCAAAACAAACAACAATGACAACAACAAACAGAAAGTCATTTAAATAAATAAGATTTCTGAATAAACATCTTTAAAATCAATGATCTGCACAGAAGAAATATTTCATTACAGTACATGCAACTAACTTTAAATACACACCAAAAGGATTACATTCATTTACGTGGCACTTAAACAGCAACATTACAAATATATTCTATGGCACCGTTAAGCAAACACATGAATACACACACATTGCCCTTCAGTACATCTGCTTTCTGCTTCTCCCTGCTTAAGTGGAATAGCTGTAAGACTGTACTACAAAGATGCTTCTTTGCGGTTCTGATAACACAACTGAAGGGACCAGGGTCGTTTTAAATTGTGTGCAACGTTGAACAGTAAAAATTCTCAGTAGATGGGAACAGATTGGATTTTATAAATGAAAAACTCAAAAGAGTTGATTATGTGTTTTGTACATTATAAAGTTTTATCTAAAACTGATTGAATCTTCATTTAAAAGCAGCATTGTGAGTTCATCTGATTCAACAGTCAACAGTCCTTTTTTTTCAACCTTTAACTTTTATAAACTGTACAAGGACTTTTTATTGATCCCAGTAGTTCAATTTAGCATTAAAAAGTCTAAATAAATACTTTTCCCCCACATAACATGAAATTATACACTGAAAGAAAAGTGCAAAGCAGTATTTGCTCTCCTGACATTCAGAAATACTTCTCCAGATTTTACTGAGGTAAAGAGACGACATCTGAGCTCCAAAGAAATACAGCAATAGCAAGTCAAATAGCAGAAGAGATTGTGTCACATTATAAAAGCAAAAGCAAATGAATTAACCTGAACTGAGCTTCATGCTTAATAGCAGACTAATCCACATTTAATGGCTCTTTAAAGGTAACGTCCTCTGCGTCATCTTTATAAAACAGTTCCCGGCGTATAATATCACAGCAGTGGTGACGGACTCCATTTGTGCTCATTTGGGACGACACTGTTTAGATGCTCACTCGCTGGATATCCTGCAGATTTCAGGGACGTCTGAACGGGAACGATTTCCTCAATTCACATAACAAACCAGCAGTTTAGCATCTGACCACTGACTGGCCACAGCCAGTCTTTATAGGAAAACTGACTCTTTTTGGAATTCCTCAATTTCCATCCTGCTGCTCTCCTGACCAGAAAAAAAAAAGTTCTTCTAGCGCTGCAAAGGTATGTTTTCAAGCTGTGTGACTTTTTGAACTGCGTGATTTGAAACCACATTTAACGCACCTGCAGCTTGTAGTGTCAAGTGCCTGCGACAGCAAACAGGAGGGTCGAACATGTGAATGCCTGAACTCGGAGCTCTCTTCTCATTTGACTTGAGACGAGCTGTTCGCGGGGAGCTCTGTTTGGATGGTGGAGATCTTCTCTCCTATTATTTCCAGTGAGCTCTCCTCCTGCAGGGAGCTCGAGGGGCCTTTCTCTGCCGAGTGCTGCTGGGAGCTGTTGCCCTCATCAGACTCCAGGAACGCCTCTCTGCTCTTGGGTTTGATGAATTGCACGCTCAGTCTGGGCCCCACCACGATGGCGCCCTGCTGGTTGGGCTTTCGTATGCAGTGGGAGAGGGTGGAAACGCAGCTCTTCTTGAAGTTCTCATTCATGAAGGCATACACGATGGGATTGTTGAAGCTGTTGAAGAACCCGATGGCCTGCACAATGGCGATGATCATGTTTAGTGTGACTCCGTCGTATTTCTCCTCCAGGTCATCTGGACAAGAGAAAGACGCCACAACGGAAACGGATGATGACATGATGATGATACTTTGCAACATCCACTAAAATTTCATCACTTCCAGCAATACGTACAGTATTCAAACAGCATGTGGACTGTGTGGAACGGTGCCCAGCAAATGGTGAACAGTAGAACAATGGTGACCATCATTTTAACAGCTCTTTTCTTTTTTCTGCAGGAGGTAAAAAAAACAGAAAGAGTAAGGAAAATGTGATGGCATCGGGAGCAAATTACAAGCAGCATGTTGTGTTGTTACAGAAGGTGTAATACTAATGATGACAGTCTGCTGTGAGCTACAGCAGTGAGTCAGCATGAAAAATATCAGGACCCTTAGAGCCACACACCTAAAGGGACTGCTGCCATTAGTTGAGTGGGAGCCGCTCTGTGTTGTCCTCCCAGTGGACAAAATATGATGAAGTGCCTGCCAAATGAGAATACGCAATACAGAGCAATATACCCCTCCACGGACAGCTTGTGCCCTTTTTCCACCCACCTCTGCCCTTTTAACATCCAATGTCCTTATTCAAGTTGGAAATTCTGTCTCTCTTCTGATAAAAACAACACTGTCCTGGCTAGAAAAACATATAGTTTTCTTTTCAGAAACTACTTGAAACAGCCCGTGTTCGTGTTTACCTGACAAATGAAGTTGACTGCTTATTGCTCCCAACAAAAAAAAAGAAAAACTTTTTTGAAAGCAGAGTTCTCCTGCTTCTTTATCACATTTCGATATATCTAAAGCAAGCGCGATGATCACAGTAATTGGACGACTTTGCTGCAGTGATTTAATTCTGTGCTCAGAGCTGTGAGGAATCTTGCAGGGTGTGAATTTTTATGTGTGAAGCAGCTCAAGTGTGGCTTTAAGAGCCCCTCTCAAAATGTTATGCATAAAAAAGGCACACTTCTTCAAAAAATAAGCTGTGTCCAGTATTTTTCCACACAAAAAAATCAATTTGTTAAAAACTCTTGGAATTACAAGAAATTTGAGAAACTTTCCTTCTTCGTCCAGAAGATGTGTAAAAAGCATTATCGTGCCTCTGCACATCCATCCTACTGCAAAGGCAAGGTCAGACATCAGTTGAGGGAAGTAACAACAAGCAAGCATGTCTTTGAGTGGGTGGGTGGGGGGGTTTAAAGTGCAAAAAAACACTTTGGAGTAGCTGTGCATCAGTGCTGGGAAAACAACTGTGGCATGTGAAGAAACTGCTGGCATGTATTGCCATTTAGTTACTGGCATTAGCACGGTAAGATCTGGCATTTTTATCCCTTCCTGTCACCTGAAAAACTCTGGTGTTAGAATCTGTTCAGCTACAGGTGTTAAGTCGTAGAGAAAAAAAGCACCAACAGAAGTAGAGATAAATAGCACTTTAGAAATACAAGAATTTGACTTCACCATAAATTTTGACCTTAAACATGAGTAATTCTGCATCATGATGATCCTCGCCTTCTGTTAGTGACCTAAACTTGACTATTGTACAAGACCAACATTAACTGTCATTCGGCAACAAGAAGTGGTGCTGTGCTGAGGCTTTGTGCACTGATCCCCTGCACCCTGACCTTTTGTGACTTTTTGCTGAATGTAAACATCAGCAGGCAGCACTTTTAAAGGTTTGTGCAACCAGCTGGAGTCGCTTGTGCAACTACAAATCCCTCACTGGCTGTCGAGTTTCCAGTTTATTGGAACACAAAAAAGGCAAAAATACCCCTGGGAGGAACCTATAAATCCATCCATCTATCCATTTATCTACACTACCAGGTGACATAATGCTGCAAAATATTTATATTATATTGCAAATAAAAAAATCTGCCACCAAACCCACCTTGAGATCTTGCTGATCTCCCTGTGGTTCATGGTGTTGAGGACCGAGGAGTCGCCCACCCTCTTGCGGATCCATAACTCAATGCCGATACGCGTGTAGAGGAAGAGCATGGCCGCCAAGGGGAGCAGGAAAAGAGCCACCATGATGAAGGTGGTGTACGCCTGCCTGTGAGTCAGGGAGCGCCAACTCTCCTGGCAGCACACGTGATAGTGATCGTACAGGAAGTCGTACTTCACCTTTCAGAGCGGAGGCAGAAAAGATGTTTTAGTGCTGGAAAGACAAAACTGATGGCTCTGAGAAACGTGTGTGACGTAATTAAAGCTATTGGTGACAAGATCATGACACAGAAGCACATCATAACGTGTCAACAATATTTTAACTGTTTTTCCTCCAATTTCTCACTGTTTTGAGTGATTCATTCTGAATACATTCATGCGTGGTACAAACTTTATGTGAGTGCCCTCTTCCCCAGTCACTGAATAATATATTCTGAATTATTTTTCATATTTTTTTAAACTCCAAAAGCAGCAGTAGCAGCAGCAAAGCCAAACTAAAAAAACTTTACTACAATATGAATAACCTTCATCAAACGGCTTTGCTTGCGCTCCTTTGACATCACCTGCTTTGTTCAGAATCCACAAAGCCAAACTGTCAGTTCACTTATAAAAATAAACCAAAACTCTAACAAAAAAAAAACAAAACAAAAAAACAAGGAAGCACTCCAGTATTTTATGAAATACTTATTAGTTGGAAAGATAAATAGCTATCTAGAAATTCTCAGCCACTCAATGCAAGGCGACCCATAACATCCAAAAACTGAGAGACAATCATCAAGTGTCTTTAGTCTGAGACAGTGCTGCATTTTAGGACACTTCAGTGAAAGTGAAGAGGATGATGTTGATCTGTCTTTCTGAACCACCCCCACTGTGTTCACTGGAAGCCAGAGGAGCCACTTCCCCCGTTTCAAAGGCATCTGTAATGATGGACTGGAGTGATACGCCTGCACCGTCCCTATTTTACTCAGTTCTTGAATTCCTTTGGTTCATTAATATATCTGCCTCCCTTTGTGTCACATAGCATGAATAATTTATTCATGGTTATCAGTGTGTTTACATTCACAACACTTCTGTGCTTTTGTACAACTTACTTTACTGAGGGAGGCTAATGAAAGGAGATTTGTGTTGAGCTCCTTTGAACCACTTACCTCCAGCTGTTGCACAAACAGCATCGGCGAACCCACGATCACCGAGGCGATCCATACCAGGCCTGAGGGATGCAAACGGATGTGTAATACACACAGATAAAACGCACAGATAAAACTTAAACCACTGCACCGGAAATACAGTTTGACACACGCAGGAGCCGCCAAGGAAATCCGAGTTGAGAAAGCTGCATGTGGCTGTTGTCACAGCAGCTGCTCAACTTCTATGTAATTAACAAGCTGCCAGTCATGTCAGCTCTCTGCAAGGTGGCTTTGTTCTCAGGTCCAATGATGTGACACCGCAGTACTCTCTGATGAACTGCAAATAATTTCAGCATTTCTAACCAGAAATATCAGCACTTACGGCCCTTGTCACATACTAGATAGACCGTGCATACATAACTCAAGGAGGTTATGATTCACTGTTTGAGATGAGGTAAAATTAAGATCGTACGTTTTTCATTCTGTTGTGGAGTTTAATGAAAATTAGTTTGAAAATAAGTTATCTGCTTTAACATATCTGTATAGAATCCTCCCTCCTGACACCACACAACACAACATCTAATTTCACTAATATATAAGTTGGGCTTTACATTTAAGGCTTTTGATATATTTGCTTTTATCTATGCACATGTGACCCATTGTAAAACACAATAGATCACTTGGATCAATGTCCCTCCTTCTGACATGATGTCACCCATGACCCCTGTCTTTGTGCAGGTTCATGGAAATGTTTACATCTTTACACAAACTGAATTTGAGCTTTAATTGCATTTCACAGAAGCCTTGAGCACACATGCAGCTTCTCTCTTGCTCAGACGAGACGTTTTGGGTTTTTTTAATAGAAAAACAAGCACAATAAGTACCCAACATCTTGTATGCTCTTTTGGATGAGTACTGCCTCCTCATTTTCAGGGGGAAGACAATGCCCTGGTATCTCTCAATGGCAATGCAGGTCATTGTGAGGATGCCCGTCACGATGGCTGTAGTCTGCACAAAGGGAACCGTTTTGCAAACTAGAACCCCTGCAGAAAAAAAATCATGAAATAATGAAATCCTGGGAGACAGCAGAAAAACACATGCATCTGAATTAGAGTAAGCAGCGCTCTTTTGGTTTGACCAGAGACTGGGAACAGAGGCAAGTACTCCATCATCATTTTCATCTTCTCATGGGGTCTCATTGAAATGGCAAAAAGGCTGTTTGCACTCACACGCAAATCTCAGATAATGATGAACACAGCTAAAACCTGAGCGTAAAAATAGCTCTGCAGGCACACGTTAACTCTACCTGATTTACCCTGAACTAATTGTTACTGTTTTAATAGGCGCACATGCTTTAAGCTGATCCTCTATTGCTATGATACACTGAATGGCCACTGCTGTGTACTACTGAACTGTCCTTGCTGGTATCAGACACGGTGTTAAATACAATTAATCCCCTCCACGACAACCCTCACACTCCAATAAAATTACATCTGTAAAGGTTATAATAATAATCTGCTTCCATTCAGTCACAAATGTTGAGATTCAGCTTGTTGCTGCATTTTACAGTTTGTCGATGACGTTGCTGTACAAGCTTCAAATTAGAGGCTCAAAAGGCTGAATCAATACCTCTGACTCTGTGCTTTTTTCCCAAGAGTATTGCACTTAATTGCATTAGGACATATTTGCAGGACAGCTCTCTGCAGCTTTCCACAAGAGCATCACAAACTCAGCAGCTCTCTTTCATGCAGTTTTCTGGTTGTGCAGTTAAGTGACTAATGTCTGAAATAACCCAAATAGTTACACTGTGCACGTGGCAGTCGATTAATGCCTTTAATTGCATCTGCAGAAATTATTTAGTAGTTGTTTTTTTTTTTCTGCCTATATTTAACACAACATTAACACTATTTATCTAATGTTATGATGTTGAACAGTGCATCTGCCCTCCTTCTAAGATCAACATGTCCCCTTTTGTTTTATATTCAACATTTCTTACTAAAATTGTTAGAAATATTGTTAAGAAATCTTGTGTACTTTAAATGCAGTGAGCTGGGGGTTTGTTGGGACAGGGACATTTGTCATGCTTGCTCTGTCCCTGGCTGACACCTCAGTCCCTTCAGGTGTGTGTGACTCAGAGTAATAGTCTATATTGAGTTTTCTTTAATACACTGAAACCTTTAGGGGCACACAAGGTCTCAATCTGTCTTTCAGGTGCATCAGCCCCTGCTGCAGCGTCCTGCGTTCACCTTAAAAAGTAACTTCCCTGAGACGATGAGTGTTTGCCTGCTTGCTGTCCTACATAATTACGGCCGCTCACTCATATCCACGGCACTGTTTTGTCTGGCGTAGCAACCTGTGAGACCACGAGACTGCTGCTGTGTTTGCTTTCCCTCATTATTCAGCCCCTCTCAAGTCACACTGATTGCGATATGTTACCGTGGGCTACAGCACATTTAGAGAAAATCAATCTTTCAGTCGCACAGTTAATCTAATCCATTTTGAAATTAATGCATGTAATGTAATAATCAGGCTTAAGGTGCATTTTAATATTTCATGTGTTTTTCTTAATCTGAACAGACTAAAATGCAGCTGAAGTCAGATTTCCAAGTGCAAATAAGAGGATAATGAATTTAACATAATCCTTATAATCTTACATAATATTCATATATAAAATAATACTTGTATTTTATAATATTTGCAACATACTAAATTTCAGATTTTATATCATATCAGTATACCTCATCATGGTTACATTGCATTGACCTGCTTCTTACTCTGTATTGTACTTCTATTACATCTCTACATTTATACAGGCAGACTGGGTTACATCACTTCATCATATCACACATCAGTCTGTTGTTTGCTGTTGATCTGTTGACACTTTCCCTTGTAATCTCTGTCTCCAAATGCTTCTGTATAGTTTGCATTCATTATCACCATCATTCAGCTTTGCACCTCTGCATCTTTTTTCCTCATCTCACACTTTTAAAAATAAAGAAGAAAAAAGTACAGTACAGCGTGCAAGTTTCAGCTGAGCTTTCCAACTCACCCCCGAACCACTCGGAGGAGATGTTCTGCAGGAGGGTGAAGGGGATGCAGAAGAAAGTGATGAGCAGGTCGCTGACCGCCAGGGAGCAGATGAAGATGTCGGTGGCCGTCTGGATCGCCCGCTTCTTCACAATGATGTAGATGACCAGACTGTTCCCGGCCAGAGCCATGACGAAGATCAGCATGTACATGATGACGAAGGTGGTCTTGGCGCTGTAGGGCAGCTCGGGGATGTAGACGAGCGGCTGGATGTTGTAAGTGTTGATGAACTCCTGGCGGCTCAGGTTGTAGTACTGGAGCATCTCCTGCAGCGCTTCGGGGGTGATCTTGGTGGACCCCTGCCCCGAATCGGTGGAGGCTGCTGCCATCCTGCTGGTCTGCAAACCTTCCCCACTCCGCCTGAAAACTTAATTGCAAGACAAAAAAAAAAAAAAAATCTTCCCACACAGTCCCCCTTTTAAAATCCACAAGTGCGCCTGGATGCTGCGCTGCCTCCTTCACCCTGCAGAACATGCTACTGCCGCTGCAGCAGCTGTTGCTCCCACTTCGTGTGTGTGTGTGTGTGTGTGT
>JBAJHX010000024.1:6258953-6300636 GCA_037176925.1 Amniataba percoides | reverse complement strand
GTGTGTGTGTGTGTGTGTGTGTACTCAGCTGTCTCTTAAGAGGACGGGGTGACAGACCAATGATCTGTCTGCTGACGACAGACCTGCGCTACATCAGGCTGCTGCATGAATATTTCATCCCGTTTTGTCGGCAACGATACGAGAAGGAGCTTTAAAATCAATTTGCAGTGGACGCTGTGCAGATTTTACTCTTTCAGACATCTCTCACCTGCATGCATCAGGCAATGCTGACCTCTCAAGACATATTACTTATTGATGACGTTTTTATTGATGATTATTTTTCTTTATGCTAAAAGGTTCAGAAAGTAATGTTTAAAACTGCACAACTTAAATCCAGGATTGTGTCTTTGCCCTAAATGCATTGCAGCGTCCTTGCTGTGATTATTTATGATATGGATGATACTTTTCATAATCAAGTTTGCAGTAATATATATACACATGTATGTCTTTCAGTAATACAGTGTTTCTCTGGAGGAAAGCTTTAATGTGGCACTAATGAGTGAAAGAGAGACAGTATCAAGTTGTTTCAAATTAATTAAGTCCAGTTAATTTTCTGAGCAGCTAATGTAGAATCTTTTATTTACTGCACAACGAATCAGTGAGGCAATGAAGAAAATGTGAAATGTGTGATAAATCAACAACAGCTTAATGTTTTATTTTTCAAAGCCTCACAGTGCAGACACTGCACAGTACTCAGTGTTCACCTTCAGGGAATGAGAGCAAGATAAAACCTGCTGCTGAAATGGCTATGCACTGTAACTTTCCAGGAAAGAGAACAAAAAAGTGAAGCCTTTATCACATTTTTATTCAGGCGTGTGGTCTTTCTATTTGAGAACACGGCTTATTGATTTTAAGTTCTGCTCTCTCCTAAACTTCGCCCTCAGACGACTTTCTCCACTTTTGCTCAATGGTACGCTTTCTCTCAGATTTGTTGCTTCTTGTGTTCAGGTCTGCTCTAGGATTTTTGTGTGCAACAGCCCTGTTAAAATAACAAACCACTTGAATGCCAGATTGCAGGAGCTTTTGCTTTTCATCTTAAATCCTCCCATGTTCTATGCACTTCCTTTGCTTTCTTTATGATTTCAGCAGGAAAGTCATTAAATGCACCAGCTCCTGCACATTCTACTATAATCTGTACATATAATAGTAGCCATATAACAGGGCAGCTTAATACAAAGAAATGATCAGCCGCTAAATGTGTTTGATTGTCGCAATGAAAATCAGCATGGTCGCAGCATTAACTGAGATTTAGGGAGAATGCACCTCCAGAGAACAAGCACTCTGAGAAAAATGAGAAATTCTGTTAATAGAAATGAGTGAAAGAGCAGGGAGTTGTAATGGTTTTAATTCTAATTAATTAGAAATTGCCTTTCAGATCAAACCAGAGGGGAAAGTTTTGTTCTTGCAGCTGCTGTCATGACATTTTGATCAACCTTTTCTCAGGTTTTATATTGTTTGATTAACAATGATGTGTGATCTTCTCTTGCGTGATAATAAAATAGAATCTGAGGTAAATCTCACAGAGTCAATTAGTAACTTCCACCAAAGGGATTAGCAAGGTTAACTGCTCTACTACTCATATTTCCTATTAGCAGAAGCACAAATGTGTCTTTGTATGATATGCCCTGCAAGTGGAGTGCACGTGTCTATGGGTAGGTGTGTGGAGAATTGTATTTTGGGTAATAGTCTTTAATGATGTGAATAAATGCTTTGAGAAATAAAGTTGTTCATGCCAAAGCTGTCATATAAACACAGTATGGGGTCACATCATCATCCCTGTATCTATTCAAAGATGGTATTTGATGTTGGAAGTGAATATCCTTTCTCACTTTCTCAGGCTGTCCACTGACTCCTCATCAATTACCGTTGTACCGTCTTTAGGTGTGATTGAAAAGGTCTGGAAGAGGCTAATAATTGGATCAGATTAATTTTTTTTTCACACTTGCAGTGGTCCGAAAGCAGCTTGCTGTAGCTGTCAGCGGCTGTGAAATCAGCGGATACAACTCCAATTCTCAGTGAGTTAAAAAAAAAGAATGACCAGAAGATAAAAATACCAATGACATCAGAGCCGTACAAGGTTTTCACACTCAGTATAAATAGGGTGAGCTCTTATTATGATCGGGATGGCCTTCGCTGACTCACCAGACTGAGTTTGCATTGTAAAACAGGTTAAATTAAAATAATTAACTTCTTTGGAATAAGTGAAATAGATGGTAAAACTGAAATATGAATGCAGCAAAAAACTATTTCACTAATTGTTCTTGTTTGTTGCATTTATTATTTATCTAATCAGGAGAACTGTTTCTTTAAGCTAATTTTTCATCTGTCACATGAAATTAAAAGTTCATCTTCATAAGGGCCATGGGGTTACTTTACTACATTTCCTGTTTCTGTTCAGTGTTAATATTTGAGGTCAATGAATGTAAAATGAATTAAATAGATGCAAACTGAATGCAATGCAACAATGATTGTATTATTTAGAGTAATAAGAAAAATGAGAAAATTCTCTGCTTTTAATTTTTCTCATCATCCATTCCCAAAATATTCTGCAAGAAGTAACCTACATCTTTATTTTTTCAATTATGACTGAATGAAGGAAGAAATAGCTGCTGGCAACTCTGCTTTATAATTTGTCAAAACCCTGTAAAAAGCTCTAACATGATTTATGAACTGCAATTTCCTTCTATTCATAAATGTCTCAAGAGCGTCATCATTTCAGTCCCGTGCGACATGAAATTGCATGAATCTGTGGGATGTCTGCTTTCAGGTGATTATTTGCCTTTGTTTTCAATGAACTCTGAATGACTGTTGTGTGACTGATGGTAGTTCAGATATTTGATTACAGGAAAAAAAAAAATCAGTAGATTTCAAAGTACAAGAAGCCATCAATGCAGGTGGCTGGATTCATGAGCCCAATCACGTCTAATCAGGTGTTCATTCAACAACATGCAGGGCAGAGAGGTTTGGGCCATATCATTTTTTCCAACACCTGATTTTGATCCATTAAACTGCATGGCATTTCTTTTTTGTAAGGTCACAAAAATCTGGACCCCCTTTCAAATGTCAGGGCTGATTTTTAAAAGGCTTTCACTAATGTTACTGATTTTATCCAAATGTTACAAGTCACCAGGATGACCTCCCTCCTGCTGCTGGTTTTGGTTTGACTAATCCACATGATGGTCTGTCCCATCAGCGCACCTGTCAATGATCACCTGCCCACCAGCTGTTACCCCTGAGCCTTAATGTCTCTGCTCTTCCCTTGAAGTGTTTCAAACGTCCCACCAAGACACTCATTTAACGTCAGGCTTAGTCCACACATAGTTTTTTTTTTTTAACACCCTTTTTCAACCCCTTTGTTTAGGAAAAAAATATTCCAGACACTCTAATATTTGGTGCCAGGTGAACCTAAATGCAGCACAGAGTCAGTGCTGATGCAGCTCAAGGCAGAAATAAAGGCTAACAAGAACAAAGGAGGGGGACCGATATATATAGTGTGGCTGATGGAGGAGTGGAGACAGGTGAGGAGCCCAATGAGGGACATGTGAAACTTATCAAGGCGGAGCAGGTAATCAGATGCACAAGGGCAGGAAGTCAAGTGTCTGTCATTTTTAAATCTGTTTCCCTTGTTTGAGTGGTTTATTTTATTATATTCTTAAGCAATCATGAGTTTCATTGGCAATGATTTCATCATGTCATTGTTGTGCAATGACAAATAAAGTCTTGAAGTCTAAAAATATATTATCTGACAACATGTAATTAGACCCAGCAGTTCAAATACAATATAAATCAACCAGTTGTTCGCCATTATTGTTGTTGTATTAGGCACATGATCATTAAAAAAAGCAGCAAAGGGTATGTGCTTTTCTCAAAAGCTCCATCTCACATGTCTGCACATCTAAAAACAAACAGAGCTTCGTTTTTCAGTGCCGGAAAATGTAAATTTGCATGCAGACGAAAGCGTGGATGGGGTCTCAGTGTGTATGTTGTAGAGATAAAAGTTGTTTTTTATGCCAGACTGTGCATGTTGCCACATTATTTCAGACTTAATAATGATATGCATACTGCCTGTCTTGGCCCTCCGGATTTGTTTTTCTGCTTTTCCTTCACTGACAAACCTCCCTTCTGGCCAATTTAATAGTTTTAATACACTTACACTTCTGTCTAATTTTGTCCAAGTTCTGTCCTTGACTGCAAAAAAGTGCTTAAGAACCAGACTTACTTTCTCTCATGGGAAAACATGATGCATACCAAGTGAGGGAGAGAATATATTCTGTAAATTTATCAAGCTGATAGGTGTGCTTATTGCTGGTGAGTGAACGGGATGGGGTGGTGGTGTTATGAATACATCAGACTGTCAAACAGCTTATGCACAGCATGTTAATAATAAGCTCCACAAGCTTGTACAAGAATTACTTTAAATTCTGCACAGCACAAACACAGCACAAAGAGAAATGTTTTAGATGAAAGATGAAAAATGTTGATCCCTTTGATCATCCAGGTGGCTTATCTATCAGGAAAATGTCAGACATTTATATTTGTAATGGGTGTGTGTGCTATTTGGCTCTTTGAATTAATTTGTAGTGTAAATATAATTACTGCATTTGAAGATCAATGCAGGATTTATTGTCCTTAATTAAAGATTATAAATAGAAAATACTGTCAATGAGATAATTAGATTGACTGTTTATTAACTGAAAGACACTGATTAAAGAGAAGAATTTCTTTTCCTTAAGGCTCTAAACATATGACTGAAGTAGACAAATGGCAGAGCACAGCACAGTATATAACTAAGAATTATGATCATTCATTATATACAGGCAAAATAGAAAAAAAGAACATCAGTATAATTTAATCTCCTCTGAAATTGGTCCAGATTGCACATTGGTAGCATATTATAAACTAATTAAATCAGCAAATGAAGAAAAAAAAATGCAATCAAAAGGTAGGTGGAAGGATTCAGATGCACACTCAGAGACACAGGAGAAGGTGAAAATGATGAAGAATAAACTAAACACAAACTAAATACCAATTAAACTGATAACACTCAATGCAAAACAGAGGTCAAATTAAAATAAATCAACCGAGAGGCTGGAAGCGATTCAAAGAGCAAAGAAACCAGGTAACAATGTAGCTTATGCTGCCAATTCAACACATCAGGCAAAACAACACCTGTAGTTTGCAGTGTGAGAGTGCTTTTAAACCAGGCGGAGAGGGTGGATGGATTCATTTATTCCTCCTAATAAGCTGCGTGTAGGTTGCAGAGTTTTAATGGTTAAAATATGTGTGTGCTTTAAGTTGCTAAATTAATTTAACAGCTCTAAATGCCAATTTATGCCAAAAGAAACCTGTTGCTGATCCTGATAAAATGTCATGACTGTGCTGCTTCATCCAAGGAATCCTGTTTATCAAACCTGGACTGTTTTGTATTGAATTTTTGTAGAAATGTGCAATGCATACAGATATTTTTGTTGTACTGGGATTCAGCCTGTCCAGCCAAATATATGGGCAAGTCCTACAAGTATAAATTGCAAGTATAACACAACTTGTTAAAAACAACCTTCATAGAGCTTTAAAGATGCTAATAAAAGCAACTTTAAGGAATTGATTTACTGATCTTCCCACCCAGAGATGTTAAGGTAGGGAGTCCTGACTGAAAAGGCCTTTCACCCTATTAGGAAAGATCGGATGACCGCTGCCGAGGATTTCAGACTGTGTGGCTCACCATGGGTAAAGGAGGAGCCTGCATGCAGTGCAATGTCTTCAGCAAAATCATTACCAAACTTACAGGGTGCCACACAAGGGATGCAAGAACGAGAGTAATGTACTCTCTTTTCCTGGAATTTGTTGAAACAAAGCGTCGAAACACAGGCATCTTGGATAAACTGGGGGTGGAAGATTGACCTTTGAGCTGAGGCCTGGCTACTGAGAACTGCAATACACAGAACAAGAGGAGATGAGAACATCTGTAGCATCTATTGTGCAAGTTACCTATTGTATATTTAACAGCTGTTGTTTACAAAGGAAACATAGATGTGAAGTGTTCTTCAAAGCACTTCATTGGATGAAGCTATTTGTGAGGGAGAATAAATGACATATTAGATGGAGTTATGTTAACAATCATAAATTTGGGTTTAAAAAAAGTTCTGTACTGATAAACAGGTCAAGAGTTAGATTAAATTTATGTAATTGATTTCACATTTTTACAGTGACATACAGCTGTGTTATCAGCATAGAAGTTGAAATAGATTAGTATACAGTATATAAAATATGTATCCTGGAGGCATATAAATATACACAGTTAAATAAATTAAATAAATAAAACTGACCTTTTGGAAACTATATGTGCAATAACATATACAATTGTTTTCAGAACCTTCTAACACCAATACAAAGTCAATTTTAAGAAGATAATCCTTTCCTGATCTAATACTGCTGTGGTTAACATTTGGTTGCCTTTACTCACAAAATAAAACTTGCATAGGCTCCGGAAAAGGTCATAAATCGATTGATTAAAAAATCTATTTTGTTAAGATTGGGGACCTTGGTGGTCATGGTTAAAAGAAACCAGTGTTTATGGACAGAGATCTCCTACACCAAAGTCCAATGTTTTACTGACACATCCATCCACCTCCTCTGTCTGCAGACTCTGTTTTTATAACAGAGAAACACAATGTTTGCAATGCTTCCTTCTTTGTCTCAGACAATAAAGAATGATGACTCCTGCCAGCATTAGAGAGTTGTCATCTGAATATGTTGTTGTATGTATTTGGTGATACTCTGACCTTTCCTCTAGTAGCACTATAAAGTTCACTGTTGTGAGTTTGAGTGAAATGTCTTGATAACTACATGATGCATTAACATGAAATTTGGCGAAAAACATTTCATGGCATCCTCCAGATGAACTACATTCACTTTTTGATCCTCTCAAGTTTTCATCCAGCACCATCACTGGTTAAAATAGTTAATTTGTCCAATGCTTTGTTTATCACTAAAATACTTTCAAAACTAACAACAAATTCACTCAGTTTCTTTTCTTATTTTTCTGCCTGCTTTCTTTGCATGTGAAATCTACAGTCTTTTAAAATGAGAAATTGTGCTTGAAAAAGTTCTGAAGCATAATATTAAAATCTAGTTCCTAAGAGGACAGTTGTTAAGGGTGTTAAGGGGCTCATTTAAATGTGCAGTACATTAGAGGGTAGGTTGAGGATCTGAAAAGTAAAAGGGTTTAAAAAATAAAGAACTTGCTTTTATGCCTAATGAAAAGACCAGATCCAGCAGAGTGTACAGTTTGATGTAAGAAGGCATCAGCAAATAAAGAAGAAAGACAAAGATAAAGGAAAAAGGGGAAAAAAGCCTGCAAAGACAATCAACGTGACTGTAACTGGAAAACAAAAGTTTGGCTGTCTGTATATTAATAACCTGTCTTGGTGGCTCTCGTGAACAGACACTGATTAATCATCGGCATCACTAATGCTAATACTAATGCTAATGATAAAATAAAACTTTACTGCATATGAGTTTTGCAATCTAGGATGTTAGAATTTTGAATGGTGAACAATCACTCAATAATCCACCAGAGCATCTGTTCTTTTCAGACAAATATATGTGCTGGTGGTGGAATATATTAATATATTAATGTTACTCCGAAGCATCTGAGGACACAACTACAGCCAAATAACACAAGTAAGACAAAATCCTGCCAAGGCAGACATTACTCAGCTGAAGTGGAGAATACATAGCACTTGCTTTAAGTACACTTCAGCAATATTGAACAAAAAGGAGGAAAGAAAAAAAAAGATTAAAAAAAAAAAATTTTCTTAAAAAAATTTAGTCTGTCTCGCACCCACAAAACACCCAAAAAACATGGAGATCATCATGAAGTTCATCATCAGTTAATCATTCATGTTTTGTGCTTTCAGTGTCAAAGCAGACACAGAACAAATCAGCATTGATTAGATTACTGTTTGAAAATGTATCATTCCCCTTAATAATATGGTAAGTAGGATTTAGAGGAGACTGAGCTGGAGGAGTTGGAGGAGCCAGATTTTTTTGCACAGATTTTCTATCTTCTACCTAAGACAATATTTTAGCAAATATAATGTGAGTGGACGTGAAAAGATCACGGTCATGGTTGGATTACGCTGGGACGTGAAGTCTCCCAAATGAAACTGATGTACAACAAGCCCATCCATCATGTTAATTTCCACATTACTTCTGATTACTGGTTACTGTTACTGAACATACTGGGTCATACCAGAAGGTACTAGTACAGAAAAAAGAACATGATTCCTCTCTGACTTCCAACCTGAAAACAGTATAATAGTTAAATAAAAAGAGGGAACTTAACCCTAGAAATCTTTTGGCGAAATCAGGAAATGTACATCCACACCAGCAATGCACTACATATAAAGACAAATCTTATATATTGCAACAAGTTGTAGTTGTAATAGTTAAGCGGAAAAAGTAATAGCAACAACAAGATGACCAAGTAAACTGACATACTCTTGTGTCAATTTAAAGAACCATAGGTGCACAGTTACAAGTCTGAGTCACATCACAAACACTGCAACACACACATACACATAAGTACACACAAGTACATTTCACTACAAACCACAACTGTCAGCCTCTCAGTGGTGCAGCAGGAAAAATTGGGGCATCACCAGCGTCATTAGAAAATATAACCATGGACCTCGAATGTCGGTATAAAACCTCTTTGTCCATCCAATTTGGTTGGAGAGAGCAGATTCATGGTTTTGCAATCTGTGCCCATGGAGTAGCAATTTGCAGTGCACAATGAATTTGTGAAGCACAATAAATACAACGTTGTGCAATATGTAAACTGACAGTAAAGATTTACATGTGGCTCTTTTATTTTTACTTTGCTGAAACCAGGGGAGCTCTGTACTAATTCAATACAGCCTCAAGCAATTAGCAATTGTGAATACAGAGTCTCAGTGCTTTAGCTGACAATATGACCCTATTCATCATACGAGGGTCGAACACATACGGTTTCCTCACAGTTTGTAATGACAGTTCATACCTTAACCAGCTGTCCTTTTAGCATAGAGATACACAGTCAAAGTGGGAGTTTTAACTGAAGCCATGTAAAGTAATTTGTTTTTTTGAGAGCACAGAAAAAGGTAAACAAGGCTTTGATGACAAGCCAGGCATCTTATAATATTAAAGGACGATGTGAATCATAGCTTAGCCAAATTTACCCTGAACTATTTTTCGAAAAATTGCATTTCGTCCATCTGCCTTCCGGCAGTGATGACAAGACTCTTTCCTTCCGGCTGTAACTCCCTTGCAAACCACAAATCGAGAATTTCTGCTTTTTTGCATGTACAAAGCAAAAAAGACATAACATCCTACTTCATTCTTGCTTATTCACTGCTGAAGCATTTATATGATTTTCATGAAATGAACCTGGGAATAAACAACAATGTTCCACCGGTAGTCGTGAGGTTTCCCTCTTGTATGCTCAACCACAGGGGTATGCGTGACATTTTAAGTGATATTAAGGAAAAATCCCGGCAGAGAGACGTGCTCCCAGCAGCAGCATGTTGCTCCAGTTCAGAGGCATCTTGTCAAAAATGTGCAGAGGTTTCCCCAGTGAATGTGGAGGAGTTTTCACCGCATGCCTGCATGTATCTGGTATGATTCAAACATTGTTGCTGTCCCTCCTAATTCTTGTTAACTGTCAGTCAGGGTCTGGTTTAAATGCCAAGCAGCTGCTTTCAAAACCCATTGTGGTAAAGCCCTTATTACTGTATTCTGATAGATAGATAAGAGACAAGTGCAATTTAAAAGGTCAAATTATATGAAATAACTAAAATAGACTAAATCAACTAATTAAAAATATAAATATGATTAAATAAATAGATATACCCTGTGCAATCATAGTCATATACATGAAGCTGTTTTTTTTAGCTTTTCACAAATAGCATCCGTCATGAAAGTAAACAGCCTCAACCAATAAGCTTTTCTAAATTAATAAATGATACTTGATCAGTGTTCATTACTGCCTCACATGGATTGAAGCATCTCATGCTGTCTGTCCTTTTTTCGGGGGTGAGAGTCGGGGAACATCGATGTGGCCTCTGTGAAGAAATTACTTCTTCCAGCTGATCCTGACCTCACAAATGAAAGAGCGTAGGAGACATAATACCGCTGACATTATCTAATTACCGAAGTTAAAATGTGGTCTATATTGCTTGAACATGACAAGTGCTGTGTGTGCTGACCTGGTGAATTAATGAGAAATCATCAGCTACACATTTGCTTTCCATTATTTGTGTTCTTATTGAAATGGAGTTTGCATTGTCAGATGTTATGGGTGATAGTTTTAATCACATATCTCACTTTGGCTATTCAAGTGTATCTGTATAGTGGCCTCTTTGTTAATGGATCATCCCTACGTGTAATTTCCATTTTAAAGGTGTCAGCTTTTTATTTATTTCATTCTTTTTTTCCAATTAAGTCTTTTTCAAAATATTCCTCTTACAGGTCAGTCAGTTTTCTTATAACAGAAGCAAGTTCATACTTGTATTCATTTGTCTCTGTGAGCTCAAAGAAATGGTTTTAATGAGCACTAGTGGGTGAATTTTTTTCTCCCTGAGTTTGCCCTCTCACATTCTGGCTAATCAACCATTATAATTTGGCTAACACAGATTTCTTGTTTTCCTAAAGCGTGTTTTATTGTGCACTCAAAGGACAAACAGACAAACAGCTGCTGGTTCATTCAAATCTGTTTGTGCATGTTGAATCGCTTTGTGAAAATTAACTTCTCACGTCTACTGTTGCAATATTCACCTTGAAAAAGACCTCATAACTGAACGTCACCTGCTGATCACAAGCCCATTGCTCCCTCAACAAAAAGTGAATACGCACTCTTCTAAAATGAGAAGCAGTGTCAAAGTTTTACCTGAGAACCACAAATGATGTAATCCAGAGGCAGCAGCATCTGATTTTGACATTTTCTAAATATTCACACACACACATGTTGCAGCAAATTGGTGAACAAAAAATATTCCTTTCTTTTACTTTTCATCGACTTAATTTGGAACTTTCAAACTTTTTCCTCCGTCTAAGTGTTTTCATTGATTGTAATCAAGCATTTCAGTTCTAGCTGCCTTGCATAATCTGATCTAAATGAACTGTCTGAAAATGCCAGTCACTCGTGCTGCACAGATGCCATTGTTTCTTGTGTGGTTCAGGTTTCTTAGCAACAGAAACAACACAGAGCATGAAGCTTTTGAGTCGGAGGCTCTTTTCCGAGGTAAAGTGGTTCTTCTAAGTTGCTTAGTTTAATCTTCTTCAAGACTTTTCTTGGTCGAAGTGAAATGCAATAGTCTTTGGATATTTTTGGGTAAATCAAATCTGAATGGTCTCTCTTTTTTTTCTTGTTCAGTTTTACTTTTGAAGTGTGTATTTTTCACATATGTGGTCACAACTTTGAACTCACAAGTGCCTTAAGTGTTAAAGGTTTAGTATTTCGATTAGACCACTTTATTAAAGGACTTCAATGTTTTTGCTTTCATTATTTCAGATTTAAGCAAAACCTGCAGCTGTTGTTCCACAACATGTCAATAACACCGAGTAAGGGGACAGGAGAGAGGAGCCGCGATAATCAGGTACCACTCACAGCTCCATTAACCAAGATGCCGATGACGAGCAGTGCCCGATTTGGTGCCTTGAGTCATCACTCGTTCTTCTCCCGGCACAATCCCCATCCACACAGAGTGAGACATATTCAAGGTGAGCACGTAGACATGTCCTTTGGGCAACAGAGGTTCACATGCTTTATGAAATTGATTTATTCTTTTTTTTGTCATTAGGGTGTTTTTAATGAAATTGCTCATTAAAGCAGCTTTATGGAGCGTTTATTTTGTGTTTCTCTTTTTGTTCTATTTTGGTATTAATGTGACCAAAGACAGTTGTGTTTCACCAAACATTAGGTTACATGTTCCTTCTGCCTTGCTCCCCACTGCTTTGCTGTCATAAGACAGGCCTTCATTAACTTATGTACATTATATAGAAACACTGGTATTAATTTGTCATTGGCAGTTAAAACCTCCATAGTGCTGCTTTAATCAAAATCAACTGAAGATGTGAAAATTTGACCTGCTGCTGGTGCTCAATGATCAGTCAGAGGACAAAAGTTATTATACATTTTGTCTTGTGGGGACCACAAATGTCTGCATCAAATTTCACAGCAAACCCATCAGCAGTTGTAGAGATACTTAAATAAAAACCAAAAATGTCAACCTGTCAGTGACCCAAGTAGAAGAAGACACATCATCCAGGAACCGTGAATGGTTGGACAAAATTGCTGTGCCCATCCATTAAGCAGATGTTGAGATAATTGAGTGGTGGCACAGGAGAGGAAAAAGTCATTAGATCACCGTACTCATGTGGATTCATCCTCTGGCTAGCATGAATATGTGTGCTGAACTGCATGCTGGCCATTGTCAGGATTAAAGTGATGGACAGACCAACAGACAGACTGACTGTCCAGCAGACCTCAATGTTACGGTGATAATGTCACATGTTAATACAGCTTGTTCAGGCTTCCCAAGGTCATATTTTGCCACCTGCCACAGACTGTCACTGGTGATTTTCTCCAGGCTCTCAAAGAGCTGCTTACATGAGTAATGCTGAATAACAACAGTCTGTTTATGCACTCATTAATTCTGACTGCAGGGGATTATTTGCATGCGCAAAGAACATCTAATGCATTAATTTACCTTAAAATGTCTGAGCAGCTTACATATGCTGTATATGAAATATTTCATAGACAGCTCTGTGGGACCCTGGAATAGCAATATGAAACATGAAAGAGATGACTGCGTCGTTGGCGGAGAAGCAGGTTTCATCTCTGAGGTTCCCATGAAGTTGACATCTTTAGTCTCAGCAGGAATTCGACAGGGTTTACGCCTCAGGGCATTCCTCTGATTGTCCATCACATCTGAAGAACTTTACATCCCACCTGTATATGTGTGTGTGTGTGTATGTGTGTGTGTGTGTGTGAACTGTAAAGATGTCGTCCCTCTCTTTCCCACAGGACTAAATGGGAGGCCTGTTTGCATGGTGAGAGATGATTGGTTTGTCACCTCATCATTATTTCCCCATCCACTTCTCAAGGGCCACGTCCTGAGGAAGGCAACCGATCCATCTTTCGCTCTTCCACTCGCTCGCCACGGACTCGGTGGTAACAAAAACAAATCAGGTATGTTTGCACTCACACAAAGCATTTTCTCATTACTTTTTCTTACACTCTGCCTTTACATAATCTCACTAAGCAGCGGAATAAAGCGAGTCATTTTTGCTCAGCCCTATTTTCAGAAGCCTGGAGGGACGAACTCAAAGAACTTGCTGCAAAAATCACTTTATCTTCTCAGGCACAAAAGGCCAAAAAAGAGGTACGAGTACTGCTGTAATTTCAGCCACTTTATGTTCAGAATTACTAAATAGCACTGAACAGTTGACAGCAGAGATGGCCCAAAGCTGAATTAGGCAAGCCAATAATAAAAGTAACATTTTTGTTATACACATTTCCAGGGTTACGTTAACCCTCAAGACTATTAATAAAAAAAAGAGAGATTACTCTGGGAATATTTTCGAGTGAATCTGCAGTAAAGACCATGTTTTTGTCAATGTATTTCAGGACCACCCTGGGGAAGAATTTATTCGCAGAAAGACCCAATATTCAGCTGAAACTGGGAGAATCATTCCTCCATCCAGCAAGTCTTTCCAACGCAGATCCCGTTCCCTGCCCCTGGTGTATCCTCAGCTCCTCCATGATCAAGAACTTATGGTGAAATTTTCCTCAAGTGAAGGATTAGTTAGATCAAAAGGAGCTTTTCAGCATTATAGAAATTCTCAAAGCTTTTGCCCCTGGCTACACTGCATTGCCGCTGTTCATGTTCATGCGTCTAAGCACAGCTCTGTCACCCAGCATGTGGAAAAAATTTAAATATTTATTTAATTGGTTTTGGTGCAATGGTCCTACTGCTCTCTTTTCAGGTGCTGGAGCTTCTGTGTCAGATCCTGCAGACTGATTCCCTGTCCACTGTCCAGCAGTGGCTCCTGCTTGCAGGCCAAAGAGGTAAAATGCTTCTTCATTCTACACAGACAGTGAGTTTATTTTGTACATAAAGACATTTCTCTGGTTTGAATTAATTAGGTTGGTAGAAATAGCCCAAATAGAACAGTAAGTAACCAAAGAACAGGTGGTTAGATTTGGTAAAGGTGTTTAAAGATACCTCCTAGTATTTCTCTTTGTCTTACCTAAAGTGAAAATAACAATCTCAAAGATTTTATTTTATCTATCTATTGCTGAATGGCGTAACGCACTGGTGACTGGGTCTGACGAAAGCCCTTTCATTTGCAGTCTTACAAAGCCAGGCGTTGTGGGGGGGGGGGGTTATGAATTCTATTTTATTTTTCACAATTTAAATGATAAACGATTTAATTATGATTTAAATTAATCAATGGATTTTTGAATTATTTTTTTCTGAATCAGTTTTAAAAAGTTTTTAAGTTGTACATTTGCTTTTGTATCATCTTGTTATAATCCATCACACAAGTCATAAGTCTGCTGCTGCTTTACCATTTACATTTTTAAACATATTCAACACTATGAATTGCTTTTTAATTGCATTGGATAATCTAAATTAACTACTTAGATAAGTACTATAAGAGCATCTTATCACACCTTTACACTGCTCATTAAAACACTTCTCCTTGTACTAAATGATGCGATGTACCCTCAGAGAAAGATCTGGTGATGGGGATGATCAAACACGCCCTGGATGGGGTCGACCTCTCCAGCTGTCATCAGCAGTATCAGCTCCAGGCACTTCATCCCGGTGCTCTTCTGCCGTTATATGGTTCATCATTCGACCAATCATGGAGAAAGCCACAAAGAACCGGGTCAGGAGGATCTCTGGAATATTGATCTTTCACCGTCTTTCCAATAATACTTCAAGCTGAGTGTGTTTAACATTATTTATTTACCTCCACAGCTCGTACAAACTGAACCAAGCCAACAGTGACGATAAACCAGGTAATTAGATGGTGTACGACTTTTCTAATTCTTATGTTTTATTTTGTTTTTGGTAAAGTATGTTTTGTTTATTTTTTCTCATGCCTACTAGACTGTCTTTAATGCAGGTGTCCTCCCAAAAACCTTATTTTCAGACTTTATATGTGTTTACATGTGTTGGATTAAATGACAGCTCTTTTCCTTACAGTGTACGTCAACCAAGACTCTTTTCATTTGAAGGCCTTTTATTTTTAAGAAAATCTACTGCATCACCTTTTTTTGAAAAGTACTTCCCATATGACTGGGTGTCTTTGAATATGTGTCCACAAATGGATCAAAAAACAGTTTATCAAAAAAACTTTTATATTTGTAAATTTTCTAAAAATCCAGTATTAGCACACAAACTCAGCTCTGCAGAGAATGTGGTCACTTTTTGTGTATTCTCATTTCGCAATAATGACACAGCAATCAGTGCAGTGATTTAATACAATCTCTGAACCTATGGTAGTTTTTTTTTTTTTTACACTTTCTTGGGTCAAAACATATTTCATTTTAAAGGAGTGTTGTGTTGAAATAAATCACACATTTTAGCAAAGTGTTTCTCTTTCTTCAAATGGTCTATACGAACGTCACAACATGTATAACAGTGAACCAGAGCACTCAGAGTGAACACTTGCATAAGCTTGTTATGTAAGTTTTCATTTCCTGGTCTGAACAGATGGCAAACATACAATAAAATCACTGGCTTTTTCTGACTTGAGTATTCTTTCGCAGAAAGGATTGGAGATGCAGAGGTCCTTGAGGTCCACACAGAAGCTCCAAATGACGATGAAGATGATCCACTTCAGGACAAAGAGGGCATGCAGAGTCCTCGTCACGGCGATGACTGTATTAGGGTTTCTTCATAATGCGAACCAATTGGTTCCCCAGCTGATTGTTTCCATGATTTCACAGGTTTCCTTTAATGTATTTGCTTTGTAGATGTTTCTTAGAAAGACAAGTTAGCTTGATGAAAGGATTTCTCCGCATTTCATTTGCACCTAGATGATACAAACAATATACTGTGCTGTACTGGCTGTGATAGTGTTACACAATACCGCAGATGAAATTGTACATCTCTGAGAAAAGCAGTGTGACGAGTTTAACAAGTGTAACCTGTAACAAGTGACACGGTTGCCATGGCAGCGCGTCAACACGCAGCGGCTTGGTTGTTTCTTTTTATTTATCTTTTTAGTTATCTTGCAGTTGAAACATGCTGGACTCTCCCCTCAACTCCGGACAAACCTCTACAGGGCCACGAGAGAGAGCATCGTCTGTCTCAGTGCAACAGTGTGTTATGGCAGCTGCACTGCGCAAGACCAAAAGGACTTTGCTTGGGTGGTGAAAACAGCACAGGGGATTGTGGTCTTCCAGACCTGGACTCAATATACGCTGGCTGGATCCAGAAAAAGGCCCAACACACTGCAGCCAAGCCTACCCACCTGCGCAATGGACTGTTTGTACCACTTCCCTCTCAAAAACAGCAAAGTAACATTAGAACCAAAACTACCAGACTGAAAAACAGCTTTTCCCCAGAGCTGTTCAATCCATACCTCCCCTACTGAGAACATGAACCATGCACTGACTACAATTAAACAACTGACCCACCCCTCTACTCTACATTGCTGCTACAACTCTAAATCTTTAGATATTTAGGACTTTATTTCTGACAGTGTACATACTACATATTTTCAATATACTTATGTTAACAGCTGGGAGTCACCTATCTTAATTTCATTATGCCAAAACATAATAAAAAACAACAATAAAGATTCTTGATTCTTGATACTTTGCCTGTTTTCAGGGAAATGAAATGTGGCGTACTGCACACAGAGGTATAATGTGTAATGATGATGTGTGCTTTTGGGGATTTTTTCCAGTTACCTAAACAAAAAAAATGCTGATACAATATCCTTTTTTCATCATGCAGTGTGTTCGTGGAAGCATGGCTCTAGGGAACACAATGCCGGTGTGTCTGTCCGCCACTATAGTTGAGAAAGAAATATTTGTAGAAGTTTATCGTCCCCAGATAATGCCTTCTGACGTTGGCAGTTTTATTTTTCACAAACATGAGGTTGACATTTATTAGTCTGAGTGAAATGTCTTAGCATGAAGACATTTGTGTTTTGGTAAAACTTAAAATCTGTTCAGTACTTTGCTTCGTGAACTTTAAAAACATCCCCATCAGCCTCATCATGCTACAACATGATAGACAGCTGTCAGTCACAATGAAGTAGTTGCGGAGGCACCTGCAGATATTTTGTTGGAGCTGTATGCAGAGGAAAAGCATAGAGAGGAAGTGTAACTTTAACTTAAGTGAGTGATTGTTAGATTACTCATTAGCGATCGAGCTGGGTGGGTGTATGGGTGCGACCTCAATGCTGCGTTTCCATCCTCGATCACTCCTCTAACTCCAAATGATTTCACAAGATAACAGCGCCCGTATCCAGGATATTTCATTTCTGTACACTGGGAGGAAGTGGAGGCATGTTGTCTATCTTTATATACAGTGAATGGTTTCCACACATGGAGGCTTTTTGTCTCGTCTCTCAGATAAGACAGACAAGAAATGAGAATGTGTTAAATTGCATTTAACTCGCCTGCTAACTTCACCCACAGACCAGATTAGCTGCTTTCCTTTGATGGCACCAGCCCCTAAGGATATACTTATATGACTGAGAAATTATTTAAACTCAAACACATAACTAATACATGCCTCATATTGGCACAATGCTGACTGTTGGAGGTATTTATTCCTCTAGAAACTCAGAATACTATCTGAGTCTGTCACATTGCAGATCAGGTTGGATTTGGAAAAATATTATCAAGATCAAACTGACATAATCATGTAGTAGTGGACAGAATAAAATGTCACAATATCGTAGTTATTTACAAAACTGACTTAGTGCACGGTTGCGCTCTTTAAACAAAGTAAATGTCACAGAAAATATTATCAGCTGAAATGGCCATAATGTGTAACATGTCAACTCTGGTGACTCTGATAATGGTCTTGAAGAAAAACTTGAGATTCTGAAGTCGGTGACAGACAATTTGAGTGTTATATTTATATATTTGACATATTTATAAAGTCTGGCGGAGAAGCAGATCAGTGCATGGCAGAACAAAGAGGAGGTGAAAGGTGAAGTCTGTGACAGCAAGGAAAGATGACAAGCCTGATATCAGATAGTTTTTTTTTTCTGTAGCTGACAATATGCACCCTTCTGCAGTGGTAGAATAAGTATTCAGAACCTTTTAGTTACAGCAACCACAAGGAAGTTTTGCCTTTTGTGATATTTTGGTGTAGACAAAAATGGCAGTTTCACCACCACCTGTGCAACATGTATTTGTTTTGATTAGGATGCAAAGCAAGAGGCAACTTCCTTTTAATACTATTTGTTGTTTGCAGAATCTAAAGTTAGAATACTTGTTGCTCCCACCTCACTCCCTGCTGCTAGGACGTTATTTTGTCAGGAGAATAGACGGTGGCAGCTTTGTCACTCGCCACATGCCAATTCAGGATCGGTTCTGAATCCTTTCAAATTTTTTCATCAATAGAAAGATGGCCGTGGTTTACTTGTGTTTTCTCCCGCAATTTCACTTTTAGCTTTTTTTTCTGTCGTCTTTTCCCCTTTGCTAACCATTAAACATAACATCAGAAGGTTAGTTGGAGCCAGAGGGAGTCTGAGATGTGAAAGCAGCCAAAAGCTCAGCAGCCACAAGCAGACAGAATCCAAAAGGGACAGAAGCAAAAGCTGTGGTCGGGGAGAGAAGGAGGGGGTGATAAGGCGAGTTGGTCAAAGACAGGCAGTCAAATGACTCTGGACAATCTTGAGAGAGCGAAGAACAATCTGGAAATGAATGCGTGGGCAGATGCAGCTTATATTCGCGCTTCATTGGTGAATCAAACAGGTGAGAGGAGTTGGCTTGATGGGGTGGGAGTGGCTGAAGGGTAACCAGAAAATCACTAAGAGGTAGAACAGAACTGGCAATAAGGAGCCAATGAGATGCAGTAATTAACCTGGGTGCACCCCAGATAACCTTGCACAGTCGACTCAAACAACTAGAAATCGTCACGGCTGCTGGAGGTGGAGACAGAATACAAATGTGTATAGGGAAAGCGCCTGTGCTTGAGGCCGCCCTTGTTAAGTGCACGTGATATCTCATCGAAGCGAAGCTGTCCATGTTCTTACTTTAAATTCATCTGACAAATATACAAATGTCCGTCAGATGGTAATCTGCATGAGAAAAAAAGGATAAGAGAAATTTGGTAATTATGATTATGGACTCATAGCGATCATAGCGATCCAAACAGACGTGGTCACTGTGAGAAATTTCCATCATTGAATATTAAAGGAAAGCAAAACAGCAAGTGGAAAGAGTCAACTGTCAAGCGTTTATGCAAAATATTATTTCATTAAAAAAAAGAAAATCCCCTCCTGTGTGTTATTTTCCACTTTAAAAAATGTTCATTTAATTGGTTGTCATATCAGTCCCATAATTTGTTAGTAGACTTCATTTCAAACGTTCCCCTCCCTAATATAACTAATGGCATTTTCTTATTTAACACATTTATTCCCCTTTCACTTAAAAATCAGTATTCATCTCAGCAAGGAATTTGACTCTGTTCTCTCTCTCTCTCTGTTCATACACTGAAATACAACATATTTCAAAACAAGGACAACAGCTCAACAAGGTATAAATAAACATCGACATCAGTATAAAAGTATGCAAAAGTAATATGCAGACAGTGTGACAATAGTGCACTGGATGAGGTTGGTGTTATTCTATATTTCTCTTATAAATCCAATGAAAAGCACTACCCAAATCAGTGAGTCTCAATCAGCCTGCACAAAGCAATGCTGCCTCTCTGTCTTTTTATTGATATAGCTGAGGATGAGGATGCACACAACATGAGCAGCGGTGCAGCACAAATTGCCGAACTACGTACATAGGCATTCTCTAAGGGCCCTTCACAGCAATTCATATTTCATCCATCACCATACCTTGGAGCGTTAACTTGAAAGAGTGTTAATGCAACATGCAAGATTGAACAACAAGGAATAATAAGAGAAAGAGAAAAGCTAATCAAATCAAAAAGGGTACAGGAGGCCCCCAGTTAGAAACAAACAGGAGGAGGAGGGGTCATATGCTAACTTTGTCAATGATGGAAGCCATTTGTTGCCACGGAAACCAGACTATAACATGACGTCCATCACAACCATTTCTGTAACCATACACATTAAACAAGGAGGAAATGAAAGTCTTCAGTGAAGTCCTCAAGGACAGAGCCCCGGGTGGAGAGAGCACTTTACAGCCGATGAATGCAGGAGTAAGGCTGCTGCACGAGCTTCCCCACGTCCACACAGCGCTGCTAACAGAGCTGACGGAGCATTAGATATAAAATTGATAACATTTATGTGCTAAACATCATTTAAACAGAACAATAAGAACTGATTCATGAAGTCAGTGATTGATTTAAATTGGAAACTTGGGCTCATAGAAACAAGTTGTGAACACAAAAATGGCACAGTATCACCTTTTAAGTTGATATTATTAACTTCTAGCAAACAGTTGCATATGTATTCATCTAGAAGTTACAGAGCATCAGTATCAGTAAATTAGTATTCTAGTACATTACAAGTACAGTACATTATAGTAACTCTTCTGCTGGTCACCTGATTTCAACTCACCTCACCTTTTAGTTCTGTTTTTGGTCTCTACCAGCCGCTGAGGGAAATATCCATCTCTTTAGGTGGTAATCTGCACTGTGTTCACCATCTTGTCACTAAGTGTCACCATCTGTTGTTTGTTTATCAGCAGGTAATGTACACTGTGAAAACAGCTTCCTGCTGCAGCCAAAAGACACTTTGAAAGTGGTGAGAGTGAACTTTAAAAGCAAAGTCGTGGTTCTGACAGCTAAACAATTAACTTAAACTCAATATAGAGCTCTGCAGACTCGAGCGCCAGGATACCAAACAAAGGAGGAGAAATACTGGACTTAAATTCATCAGGTGGCCACAGCAGCTGCATTAATGAATGCTAATGTTACTCCATATCTGTTTATATAAGTTTGCAGTCATTAGGTAAAACTTTATCAATAACAATTTGTTTTAGAAATAATATGGCAGGCCTTCTTGTTTGTCAGCTTGTTCTGGAGTTTTTCTCTCTCTAAGTCCCCCACCGCAAACTCAATTAATGATATGACTTTAAGAGTAAACTTTTCTCAAGAACAAAGTGAAATATTCACAGATAGTAACTGAAATACCCAGGTTCTCCTCTGCCTTTAGGGCTAAACTGAATGCTTGTGTACTTTGTAGATTTTTCTAAGTATAAATTTTAGACAAAATAATCATGTAAATGTTGAACAAATAACACCAACCATCACAATGAATCATTCAGTAAGCAACATAGAAGATTGAGTTAGGACTTGCTGTTTTGATTTAATCAAAGCAGTGAGCTCAAGCTCATGCAAAGCCTCTCAGAGCTGAAGGCGAAATTGAGGACTGACTGGAAATAAGTGAGTCAGCTTTTGTCTACCCATCTGAGAGCGAGCAGAAACGTAAACTAACATTTGAGAAAGAAATGATTAGCCTGATGGTCAAGCTAGATGCAGAAATGTGTAGCATCATCTATGATTGTGTTCACAGGCAACATTTCTTCAAGTTCATTTTTGTCCTACACCAAATAGTTTGGATGGTGGGCATACAAGTGGTGGGATTGAGAAACACGGTTCACAGCCTGAGGCAGCAGATGTACTTTGGTTGATATCATTTTAAAAATTTAGTCAGCATAGTTGACTTGTGTCTTGTACTTCAACCACAGGATGATCCATCTGAAATCTTACAATAGCACTGCAAATTACCCGTAACAAAGAATGTTGCTGCATGCAGATGTTTTATTACAAGAGCATGTATTATTACAGATTTAAAACACTGTCACTGTCACCATAATATCCTTATTAAAAGTCTACTGATATGCTGGGAGCTATGTTTGTATTTAAAGGCTCAGTTTGCCTTTACAAACAGCTGTCAGCTTATCACTGCTGCCATCCTCACTAGCATGGTGAGTTGAATTACTTTTCCCTTATTTGCTGTTGCAAATTACTTGTACACAAGCATAATTCAATGGAACAGTCCAAACTGTCTCAAAGTCACAGTCCCAGAGTAAAACACTAACTAAATCAAAGTGAAATTGTCCAAACTTAAACAAAGTAATATGGTGGGCTGCTGTTTTGATGGCCTAAAAAACAAATAAAAAGCCTTTTGCAATAAAAAGAAAAAAACAGACACCCCGGAGGTGAGTTAATATGCCTCCAATAAAATCAGATGCAGACAAGTGTAAACACCATGAAATACAAGAAACAACTCCACATCTGTAAACAGAGAGTGACTGAGAACCACACACATTTCAACGTGTCCTCAAGTGACACAAACTCACTATGCAAAATGAATTAATCTCTCCAAAGTGCTATTTGCCGTCAACACTGATACCAGAACAAAAAATGAGGCATTTGAAGTGTCATCATAACAATAAAAGAGGCCTTTACATATAGAGCTGGAACAAACGTATTATTACTGTTGTACATAGTAAAGAAGTAAGAAACTTACATTGGCTGAAATCACACTTTTGTCTTTATTACTTTACAGTCTGAATACCATAGAACAGCCCTATAGACCCATGAATAATAAATGTATGTGACAGCAGACTTAAATTGGATTTATTGCTGTAAATGACGCATTTAGAATAAACTTTGCAAACTTCTGCAAAGCCAGAGACTGCATTACTTAACATGGTATAGTTGGTCAAATGGTGAATGTGCAGTGTAAATTGGACAGAAAATAACTTTTAACAAACTTGTGGAGCATGGTGCAGTTGTTGTTTAAGCCCCCATCATTAAATACTTGCAACCAAACTCGCCCATTAATAAGAAAATTTAACTGGGTACTCAAGTAAGACTGAAGCCTATTGAGCTTTTCGGTACACAAGTCTGAACTGAGGTAAAACTGAGTGAACATGACATCTCAGACAGACCTTCTGCAAGTACCTGTTTTAGTAAGACTGTGCAGGAAGTGTGCCCAGCAAACCGTGTCGTTATCACTTGAAATTTACATTTACTTTTAATTATTCACGAGATGTTTAGCATGTATCTTCAATAGCGTTTATTCTTGAGCAAATTATATTATTGCTGAAGTTAAAAATGAGAATGAATAATACTGAAAGTACGTGAGGTACATGAACGACAGAATTTTTAAGGGATAATGGTTAATTAATCATTTAATTAACCACTCATTTAAACAGGTTACCTTGAAAGATTCTTGACTCCTCTGCTCTGTTATTGATTGCAACATACTGCAGCATTAAGTTGAACCATTAAAGCTTTCCATTATCCTGGGCTGTCATTAATGGCTGATTCCTTTTTGACTAATCATAATAATGCATTTGTGCCACAATGTTTGTTTGTGTCTGTGTTATTGCTGTTAATAAAAGAGCCCCTGCACAAAAGATGAATTTTTGTGTGGGCTCAGGTACTAATGGTATGCGCATAAAAACAGAACTCACCACTAAAGAAAAACAGGGAAGGGTAAAATCGAGCGTCTCTGAGCTGTCAATAAGCCGAAGGAAAACTGTAGTCTGGCTCTCAGCATTCACTCACTCATTCTCACTTCTTTTTTTATACATATCAAGACCGAAAAGAATGAAAAACAACAGCATAGAGATGCAAAATGACTACAAAGACACAGAAAACCACAACAAAGAGGCAAAACAACCACAAATAGAAAAAAACAAGACACATAATGATGACAAAGAGGCACAAAATAACTGCACAGCAATGCAAAATGCACAGAAATTGCCACAAAAGGATACAAAATAACCCAAGAGAGATGCAAAACGGCCACATTCGTGACCACAAAGAGATGCAAAATTGCCTTAAAAAAAAGAAAACTGAACAGGCACAAAAGACCTACAACCACAAAGACAGTGAATGGTCATTAAAAAGCAGAGAACAACAAAATGACCATAGAGACACAAAATTACCCCAAAGACAAACAACCCCAAAAGGAGTCACTATATAATGATAAACCACCATAAAATGACCATAAAGAGGCAGGAAATGAAACAATCTTGAGCCCATGTAGAAAGGATGTGGGTGACTTTTGTGCCTATTCATTGTCTTATAATCTATTTTGTATCTTTTTTTGAATTACATTATGTGCAACACGTGATTTGGTTTTTCTGCATATTGCCGCAATGAAATATTGATATACTGTGACTGAGATGATGCATTTGTGGCTTGTGGCTTATCTCGGTGTAGTCAAAACATGCAGAACTACAGCGACAGTCAGACCAAAAAAACAAAAAACAAAATGAGAAATTACCATCTCAAAATTTAGTTTTAGAATTTGTATACAAGTAAGACTGATAAAGATGATCTATGCTTCACTCTGAAGAGGCTGGAGTGTTATAATGGGCTTTTCTCAGAAAAAGGCTCTGCAGCTCAAGTCCTGAAAACGTTAAGCATAACACCTCCTTACTGGGCCATGTACTTACTGCTCTCCTCTCAATTTATTCATATGTGCATTTTATCTTTACAGTCTTTTGTTTACTGAGTCTTGCTGCTGCACAAACCTACTTGACCTCTGAGGTCAGCAAAGGTCCTTTGATTAGTCCCAGAATTTATTCCAAACACAGAGAAGATGTGCTCAGTTGCCACATTGCATGGACCAAAAAAATCCCCTGAAGACCTGATCTCATCTTACTTTTAAATGAAAGCTGTTGATAATTTGATTCAATTTTATATTTGAATATATTGCAACAGTTCAGCAAACACAACACGTTTTGATGGAACTTCATGTCATAACACAGTTGGATTATGCACTTAAAATGCTCTTAATCACACAAACTGTAGTGAAGATGCAGTTTGAGAGTGTTCATGCTGAGCTCATTGGTCACAAACACCTCTTCTCTTGCAACAAAAGTCCTTGCTAAGCCTCTGCCTCGAAGGCGTGACCACAGTTTGGGGTTGGCTGACCTGGTCAGCAGGTGAAGTTCAACATTCACGTCACACATCCTTCTCACAAGGACACCTGTTGGCACAGAGCGATAAGAGGCAGCTGCTTCTTGGTGCTCTATCAGCAACGATTCTGCAAGACAGCATTGAGAAGCCAGGGCGGCACTGGGCCCTCTACCAAGTATTTTGCAGATATGGGAGTAACACACACACAAACAAGCACAGCGACCTCACTAACGTGCCTCATATCATACGAAGTGGAGCAGGTCCAAAGTGTGAGGGCGGATAAATCCGGGTGTTTTTGTTTTTTTTACATTCCAGAGATATGCAAGTCAGGTGGATGGAAATATTTTAGATTACCCTGAAACAGAGTCAGTTTAGAGATGGATAAATAACTCAATGTTGAAATAAAAAATGTTAAAAAAATGACTTTGTAATGCACAAGAAAATGTTAACCAGCAGCCATCTTGTTATTATCCCCTTATATTATAAACTTTTTTTATTATTTTGCTTAGATTTTATTTTATACATATTTATTTATTCATATGTATGCATATGTATATGCTGTCACAATACTGTTTATACGTGAACTACACTTACATAGCCTCTTTATAGATTTCTTACTACTCAAGGTGCTTTACACTACACGGCATTCGCCCTATTCATACACACATTCATATGCTGATTGCAGATGCTGCTCATCAAGATCTATTCCAACATTTATTCACACACACATGCAGACACACACCAAATCTGGCATTCGAAAGCTTGCACAAAGACACTTCGACATGCAGACTGAATAAGCCATGATTAGATCACCAAACGTGACCTGCTGTACCTCCCTCTATACCTTCAGTTATGAAAATGGGAGAACAAGAGATAACATAAATGAAAACGTGATCACACCATCTAGGGATCAAAATCACAAGCCACACCCCCCTCCAGTTTCTTCTGTGACAAATGCAGATAAATGTGTAAGAGGTGCATTCATTCATGATTTTAACCAGTTAACTGTCAAAACCCGCCGGTGGGTTTGTAGTAACATTCCATAACTTATTAAATCATATTTTATCAATTTTCATTAGCATAAAATTATCACATAAAATCGCCCCGAGGGTTAAGTGGTTAATCTACAACTATTTTGACAGCAAATTACACCATCACTTCACCAACTTGGTGTGGAGAGACTTAACTTCTCATCATCTACAGCATGTTTTCTCTGTCATATCAGCCTCATAATGATCATTTAGAAGACTTGTGTCACGGCATGTGTCATTAGGATGGCTATTTTAGACGATCTGTAAATCCTTATTAATCTAAATGATTCATTTCTTTGTCATCGTCATCCAGCCTCTTCATTTCTACCCTACAATCTTGAAAATGTCAGCATTGTTTGACTGGACCTATGTAAAGCAAATATTTGAACGTTTGCACCTTTTTACATTACCACAGCTTGTTGATCAGTGCGACAGTCGTCCCTGTGGAGAGGATCTAATCTCTGCTGTCCGTCACAGTCACATTGCAGGGCTCTGACCAAAATGAACACATATTTCCTCAGATTCAGATTTCTTCAGTCCTTGGGGACCTACAACCTCTCAGACACCCTGTAGTAGTGCCTCCTGCCAATTAGTGAAAAGGGTGTAGAGTAAAATATCTCACCTCAGTTGCATCAGCTGACTGAATGTAGTATATTTTGGGCATTCAGTATGTTCATCATGCGCGTAATGATTTCCTCTCTGAGTGCTTTTCAAGAGCCCTGGAGGGGTCAAAGAGGGAGAGAAAAATGAATCAGTGCACCAACTTGGTAAATGATTTAGCATGCCTCATCTTCTGTATGCCATTAGTCTCGCATGTACCCTTCACACTCCCATCACAGATCAGATACAGTAAATACAAGTACCAAAACAGTAGCATAGGCTGATATTCCTCAGGTCAGGGAAGAACTAGCACCACAAATTTATACTGCATCCTGAGAGGCAAGTAATTTCTTTTTCTTTTTCATTCCTTGGGGTTATTAGTGCATTTGTAAGCGAGGTCAATTTTAACTATAATCTAAGAGACTCGCACATAAGCAGTCCTCCTTTACAATCAACGTACATGTAATGAAAGATACAGAATTACGAACATGAATGAAACTATTAAATCTGTCAAATTAATGAGTTATAATTGTCTACTTTCTGAATAGCTTTTCAGAAACAACTTATGAAAAAGATCATGATTAGCTACTTGTGCGCAAATTGGGTTAATGCAGTACATAATGACAAATGTATTAAATCAAGGAGCCTCTACTCTATAGCCTCTCTGTCTTGTGTTTTAGCTAATAAAATTCATGTGGCCTTCAGGGGAGAATTCAGAGCAGGCCCTATCTTCCTCTCTGGCTCTTATCTTGGCAGAGCGTCCTTCGCAGGCCATATAAAGCCCAGAGATACGCTCTGTTAATTTGCTGTCACTGCCCAAGACAGACAATATGCTGCCTGCTGTTGTAAAGCTCTGCTGTGGAATCTCTTACCCACATCTGAGGAGCATGGCAGGTAAACGCTCTCAGTAATCCAGAGGAGGATGTTTTCTCTTTATTCCTTTCCATGCAAATGCTGCGTTGACTGTGACACCTCTGAGCTTTCTCCCTTTCACGTGTCTCCACTCTTCAACCGTGCAGGACTTCAGCGTGCGGCCGTGGCAGTGATAGGCCAGGAGATTGCACACCTGCAGAGATGGGGACAGGTCCAGCATAACACGAGAACACAAGCTGGGTTTAAGTTTAATGGTAAAATGACTCACCTCACTTAATTTTTTTTCAGGTGTAGTTGCTGTTGAAATATTGCTAAAACAAATCTTTTGCAGAGTCCATACCTGAAGATTTCAAGCCTGTGCCATTGAAAGAAGATCAGCAGTATTATGTGCAACATGGCCAAGAGGCGATGAGGGCGGCTCTCAGTATGCTGGAGGAAAAACAAGGATGGAAGGTCGAGATCAAGGAGGTAACACCTGATTGATTTAAGTGCTGTGCTGACTTGATTGATTAAAGTGCCTCGTATCTTCTCCAAAGTCATTTTGCCTCCAGTTTCCGAGCTGAGAGTTGAGCTGATCTCATAAGTGGCCACCGTGTCGTGATTGTATGCTTGCTCCTTTTTAGAGCAATGGGGATGTGATCTGCAGCAAGATGATGCCGGGGGCCAGGAAGGTGTTCAGGCTGGAGGCGGTGCTGGAAGCCAGTGTGGACGAGCTCTACGACCTCCTGTTCATCAGGGTGGAGGAGATGCACCAGTGGAACCCCAGCATACAGCGCATCAAGGCGAGCTGCTGACCTCTGCACAACACACAAAGGGCTGCTGTTCATAATTGGAGATTACAGTGATGTTATCTGCAGCAGTAAATCCTCACTTGGCATGGTTTTGCAATCTAAATTTGATTTTTGTGTCTCTCGTGTCATAGATTCTGAAGCGTGGTGGACCCGAGACGATTGTCACTCACGAGGTTTCGGCCGAGACGGCGGGAAATCTAATTGGCCAAAGGGATTTCCTGAGTGTCAGGCACAGTTGCAAACAAAAATCCAGTGTTTATCTTGGAGGAGCAGCGATTCAGCTGGAGTCCTTCCCGCCTCAGGCAGGCTTTGTGAGGTATTATCACATGCAGACCAGGAGCAGCTCTGTTTCAACAAGGCATTAATCATCATGAATTAAAACATGTTCTACAGTTTCATCTATGCTCTAATTACACACATGAGAGCAGAGGAATATCAGTCTTCCAGGTAGTAAGAAGATGTCAGACTGAAAAAACCTATTATACTCAAAAGTAAAAATATCCACGGAGTCTGTGATTTGTTTTGTGGAGACGTACTGAGCGCTGCCTTACATAAGTGGCCTTAACTGCCTGTCATATCACACGTGTGAGATAAAAATGTTTTATTGGACGGATGTCAGAGGATCTTGAAGAATGCAAGGATAGATTAATATAACAAAAGGAACAATATGTTATTATGGGCATTGTTGTTAAAAAAAGAAATGTTCATTCCAGTTAACAAAACTAAGATTGTGCAAGGGGGTCATGAATGTCAGTACCAAAGTGATTTCAATCCATCCAAAAGTAATTGAACAAAAAACAAAAGACTGACCAACAGACAAGTTTTACCATTTGACCACTTCTGTAAAGACAAAAGTAGCAGAAAATGGAAATACTTCATATTTCACTTGAGTAATGAGTGAATCTATTTAATTACTTTCTACCCATAATAAGCTCGGCTGACTGCTAATGATTTAATGAGTTTGTTGGTATTTTTACAGAGCCGAGGATGGACCGACCTGCATAGTCATTCAGGCTCTTGATGAGGACAGAAGAAAAACACGCTTCACATGGCTTCTTAACATGGATGTAAAGGTAAAATCACATGTATGATATTTTCCATTTAGTCAAAGATAATAAGTACAGCAGGCTCCACATTAGGCTCCAATGTAAGCTATATTAATTCATTTCAACAGGATTTGTTTTGTGTGTAATTAATGAATATTGCACATATGGAAGTGTGCAGGTGTTTTTCTCATAGCTGCACCTTGTTTCTATACTCCTACATCTCCAACAGACTTTAATATGCTGATTGCTTTGGTCATTTTCTCCTGTGTGCAATAATTCAACAACTCAGTTACATAATATTATCACACAGCATCCTATTTCAGTGTATCAATACACCATAATGGTGTGCAGGTTTCAGTCAGGGACAAGCAGAGCAGAACTGCTGCAGTAGACGTTCCAATAACCGTTTGTGTTTCAGGTCAGGATCTGCTCTATAAACTCATTAAATACAAAACGAGTTGTATATATTTTATAACACTCAGCTAGCAGACACAAATCACTGTGATAAGAAACTTTAATGATTAAAAAAAAAGCAATTTTGAGATAAGGAGTACCATCAGAGCCAGATAAATCCTGAGATGATTAATAATAATTTCTGCTACAAGCTCTTGGCTGTTTTTTGAGAAGCTTATCGAGAGACTCTTAGATATCTGAAAGTTTTCAAAGGGATTTAACAGCACAAGAGGTCAAAAGCCATCAAATTTAGAAAGCACTGGTTTATTTCTTACCAATGTGTTGCATTTATAAGGTTATCTCATGCTGTTCTGGGTGAAATAGTACTTGAGTTACTGGAGGATTCACAGGACTGACAGGAGACACCTGACTAAGCCTCAATTGACAGAAAACTGCAAAGAAAATATGCATAATATGTGAAGTATGTATGTGAAGTAATATTAATGTGTATATAGTTTTGTTTTTGTTTTTTTTGGCTGGTCTTTCCATTCCTTTTCTTCCCATTTCCACAACTGCTATTCATGATCTTTACAATAGTACTTTAAAGAAATCTACACACATTTTACCCGTTAAGTTCAGCTCACTTATAAAAAGAAGTTATTCCGAACACTATGAAGCTGTATCATGCGAAATGTAGGATCCATTAGTTTTGGAACTTAATTCATCCAAGACACATAAAATCTTTCTTTTCCAATGCTAGCGGATTAGCCTGTTAAGTGAAGTCCACTTGTTTTGCTTTTTGATGCTTTTAACTGCAGCCCACAGTCCTCCTCAGCTGAGTTTGCTAAGTTGTCAAACTACCATGATTAAGATCATAAGATGCAGTGGAAAGCTTGGAAAATGTTACTAAGTGGAGCTCCAGTTAGTACTTCTTTATAATTTCATTTAATATTTTCAATGCAGCTGCCTTGTCCACAGCACTGCATCAAAATCATTTTAAAAAAAACGTGTTTTAAGAAACTACACATTGTATAACTCATAAACATTTTTTCTGGAGACTTAGATACATATTTTGTGAGGGGAGCCGTATTTGCATATGAACAGTACATATTTATGGTACAGCAGCAGGTTGGCTCACTCTCCTTTGTTTACCAAGATCGACGGGCGCCAAAGTATAATTCAGGGGTCTGACAAAATCAATGTTGTTCCCAGGGCTGGCTGCCAAAGTCCATTGTCAATCAGGCTTTACCCCGAGCACAACTGGATTTCACCAGGCACCTCCGCAGACGTCTCACGGGGAGCGCCACCCGAGGCTGACCGAGCCTGTGCACCACCCACGCTGCAGCAGCACCCTGTCATCACTCACAGGGGAGGAGGATGAGGAGGAGGAGGCAACGTGACAGTCTGGGTGCTCGACAAAACGCTGCCCTTTCAGTGAGAGCAGAGACGCTGCCTGGAGGTGACGTTCAGCTGCAGAGCTGGCAGACACCAGCGTCAGCTGCCGGGTGCCAGCCTGGCAAGAAGAAGCTGGTTCATAATAGGAATTAATGTCACGGTGTGCCACTCAAACCTCATTAAGATTCCCTGATCTGGACTTATCACTTGTCTGTTGACACATGACTAACTGCACGAGTCCCTGGACAAGATTAATAAAGTGCTTGAATGCGCCTTTTTTTGCCTCGTTCTTCTGCATCCACCACAGCATGGAAATATTTAATAAGGGCAACAATAAACAAAATGAACTTCTTTCAACTCAGGTATGTCACTCCATTCAGACTGACTTTACCTGTGAATAGAAAATAGTCAGGGACGGCTAAATCATAGCAGCTATTACAATACAGGCGTTTATATAGTCTCTACATGCGAGCCAAGAAAGAAAGAGCTCTAAGCTGAATGTAATGTCAGTAAATGGGGGCTGTATAGAGGAAAGTGAAATAACAAGAATCTCAGTTCTTTCAAACGTGTTTTACTTTGTTCTCCATACCACTTAAAAATTCAATAAATATTAACATTTAAAGCTTTCATTCACGTACGTATATACAAGAACTATACAATAAACATAATGATGTTATGAACTGCAATGCAGGAATGGTGTAACAGTATGACCAACCACAGTCTGTAGACCTGCAGCATCGCCTGTATTTTCCAATTGCAACACACTCTCCGTTCCACTCCTGGTTATTCATTTCTTTTCATAACTTGAAATTTACACTATATACATTATTATCTGAAAAATATATCAGTTACAAAAAAAATAATAATAACAATAACTATTTTTTTTCTTTTTCTGAAAACTTTCTGGTTTTAAAGCGTAAGTGACTGATTCCACAAAGGCGGACAGAGGGTGCGCTACAGTGGGGTTGGCTTACAAACAGGCATGATTTGTATTACAACATAAAAAGAGCACCGGGGGGGGGGGGGGGAGACACGCCATGAGGCTCCCTGCCAGGAGTGATGACTATGGAGAGTGGAGTGTGCCACTGGAATAATTATTAACAGGTGTTTTATTACAGTGAATTAGATTAAGTTAATTGATGGGTTACATTTAAATGATGACTATGTCAAATCTAAGCTAAAATGATCAAGAAAAAGACAATTTTGTCATTCTGGGAAAAAAATTTTTTAAGGTTGATCCTGCTCTCATATCTGTATTCTAAAGGAAAGATGAAGCTAGGATGTTATTTGTTTACTGTAACAACTGTATTTAGGGTCTCTCTCTAAAGCGAATAAATACATCAGCACAATGATTTTTAATAACTGAACTTTACAGACACTAACAGCCTCCCAGATCTCACTCCAAAGTTAAGCACAGATATGAGAGTGGCATCGACCTCTTCATCACACTCTTTAATGTGTATTCCCCAAAATATCAAAGTCAAAGAGTGTTTAAAGTCCACTCAAGTTGTCCAGCTGTCATGTACTGCACAGTGCTGCCACGTTCTGCTGACCACGTGAGCTCCATCTGGAGTCTCATTTCAGCAGCTGGCTTAATGCTCTGCGGGTTGGGCCTAAATCTACAAAGAAATTATTTAAATTTTAATCTAACAAGTTAATATATATGTATATTTGAACTTGGCAATATATTTAATTATTCTAGTGGCACTCTCTACTCTCCACAGCTGACACGTGCACCTCCAAAACCTTTGACCTCTCCTCAAATGTTCACAATACAAGTTCAATAGTAGTTCTAATGCACTTGAAAAAAACAGGCTTACACAACTGTACACAGATAAAAACATGAATGTAGCAATGCAGTCATCACATTTTGAACACGTCTTGTAGTCGTTTTAGTTTACAGCACCTGACAACTTTTTTTTTTTCTTCCATTTCATATTTGAAGCACAGAGGGCAGAGCGACGCTGCTCACAGATCGCTCCGGTGTTTTGATGAGGTAACCACCACTGGTCTGGTCTAAGTTCACTGACATGGAAAAATCTTTGTAAAAAAAAAAAAAAAAAGAAAAGAAAAAGAAAGAAAGAAAATAACTGCAGCAAGACTGCGAGTCTGTCAGATGCTGCGGAGGGTGAGCTGATGTGCTGAGAGCGTCTCACTGAGCAGCACGTTCACGACATCGCTCACTGTTCATTTCTGAGCTGACAGGGTTCTGTGACTCGAGTCCCTCTCGGATCCTAAATCGTCCCTTCTTGACCTGGCAGCGACTGGGCCTAAAGTGCTGTTTGGACTGTGCTCTTTAGAGGCACCTCCACTGGAGTCTGCTGTGGGCCGCGGCGGCCCTGGAGGTAGAAGAGGCCCTGGGTCGGAGTCTCCCTTCCCAGTTGTGAGGAAGGAGTCGCTGGTGGGACCCTGGGGTGGAGCAGCAACCATGGATGGCGAGACTTGAGCAGCGGCCGCGGTGGTTGGCAGCGGGGGAGTGGAGCGAAGCCGCCTGCCGATGGCTTTAGTGGTTTGCAGCGGGCTCTGGGTCGTAGCGGGTAGCGGAGCCTTGGGTGAGGAGGGGTGAGAAGGAGCGGAAGTCTCAGGTTCAACTGAGGCCGCGTACTCGAGGTCAGGAGTGTGTGTGGCGAAGCTTTCCTTCTTGTTGCAAGACTCACAACAAAGCTTATTATATCCTGGAATTGAACAGTAACGTGCAAGAACCTCCATCTGACAGAAAATTGATTTATCTCCCAGACATGGCTCATCTAGTAATAACAGGAGAGAGGACATCATCAGGAGCAGGATAAGTTGGGGATGTTTATCTTCAGATAAAAATGACTGCTTCCCGAAATAAATTATTTATTGACTTACTTGAAGAGATTTTGTGGACAGGGTTGTCAGCTTCGTCTCTTACAGTTGAGTTTTCCATCGTTTCAATACTGAGAGGAGACACTGGCTGTCCTGGAGGGAGGGACAAAATTAGGCAAAAAAATACTCCCAAAGAAGATGTTAAACAGCGGCCACGAGGCCCAAGAAAAGCTCTTGCTACCGTAAGAAAACAGAGCCATGTTGTTAGAAACCTATAATAAAGCTTGGCTCTATTTACAGAGACCAGGACGCAATCTGGACTTCTTCTTCACGCTTTTGACAAAAAAAAAAAATCCCTTTTCCACTCACTGCCTATGCAGGGAAACAGGGAAAAATGGTGGCTCTGACCTCCTTGAAGAGCTAACAACAAGAGAAAAGCTGCAGGAGGGCATCGGGACAATGTTTTGACACAGTTTCCTTTTTCTTTGGTCAAAAGGTTCTTTGTCCTTAAGGCACATTAAGGACCAATTACAGTTGGAGCACCTGGCGTAATTCATCATACATGTGGAAAAACTGAAAGTCACATCATTTCAAATGGCATCCTGGAGGGAGGAAAAGTGTTTCAGTCCACAACTTCAGGCTGTTCTGCCAATTTTCTGACACGGCTGAAGTAAGCAGGTAAATTATTTTCGCTGTAGAAATGTTAAATTTGCAATTCTACCTATTCAAGCCAGCTAAATTTATTTCACGTGGTGATTGTCGTGTTGAGTTTGATCCTGCTGGTATGAGTCTCAAAAGCATCACCTATCAAATAAAGTATTTTAATTGCTTAACGTTTTGACTAAATGCGCAGCAACCTAACCAGCAGCAGACATGAACCACCCGTAAATTCTCCAGCAGAGAAATACAAATCTTAAGACTTTACAGTGAGCCCATCTGCAACCATAATGAAATGGAAATTATTTGATTGTTCAGAGGCAGTTTCTTTAACAGTGTCAGGCGGCAAACTGTTAAACCGGTGAATCAGGTTCCCTCATAAAACATTAAAGTGGATCTCACCTGGACAGGGACTGAGTTTGCAAATGAGGACTGTTTCCGGCTTCTCGCCCTCACATTCGCTGACGGTGTTGTCGCTGGCTTTGCAGACCACCTGCCTTTGCTGAATCCCTTCACCACAGGTCACCGAACACTGCCGTCACCACCAACACACACATGAATATACACAAACACGCACATGTTAAAGCTTTAGGGAACTAAAAATATTTATCAACAACCACAGTCAGCTTCCACCACATACAATGAATTCATCTTGACACATGTATCCACGGTATTTCACATTTTTCTTTGTTGTTTGCTCCATTACATGTTTACAACACTATGCATGACAACATCACGACAACAGTCCTTCGGTATAATTTATGTTTCTATATTAATGACATCATGCACACCCATTCAAACAAAGCATTTTTCTGACTTGGTCTCTGTCTGGTATGAGCACATTGCTTTTATTTTCAATTTACAGGACCTGAATTTCTTTTTTTATCTTATAAGAGACACTTCAAGAAGTAAAATGCTGGCCAAAAAAGTTGATATGTTAAAACAAATCATAAATAAATCTAAACCATGAAACTCCTAGTAATCCCTCGCTATATGTTTTTTTCAACCCTTCATCTACCATTCTTCTATCTATCTTTGATTAGCGTATCTACCGTTCCGCACCATCAAGTACTGACTGATTTGTTGTTATCTTATTGTTTGTGTAGTGCAGTTTTAATTCATCAATGCCAATCTCCACTCAGTAAACACTTCCTCCTGGCTCACCTGAGACCACGCCCCTGTCCTCCACTGGGCGGGGCACGTGGTGTGGTTGCAGGCTCTCCTGGTCTCCGGACGGTCCTCGGTGCAGTGTTTGCTGTGGACGGGCCTGTTGGTGCCGTTGTGGAGCGCCTGCATGCACTGCACCACCCTGGTCTGGTAGCCGAGCTTCCCGCAAGTCTTACTGCAGGGACTCCACTCCTCCACCACCCACCTGTCAGCACAGGAAAAGCCTTTGAAAAGTTTCCAACGTCACATGGCTATTATCATTTTTTCCTATCCAAAAATAGAACTGCCCTCTAAAATGCATAAATCCTGTCAGGGTGGACACATAATTGATGATAATGCTACACTAGCTAATGAAATATGAAACTCTACCATCTACTGTTGGAGGTCACTTACGTGGGCTGGCTGCACTCCTGGACATTGCAGCGTTTGCGGATGGGCTTTGGCTTTTTGCTGGTTTCACAGAAGTTACGATGCACCAAACGGCTGTCACCCTTCCTCCTACATCCATATTTTGTGTACTGTATGCCTGAAGAAAGTATAAATGATCAATTTTCCTGCAACGTCATGCAAACGTAAGCTTTGTAACGTAAGAGTTTTTATGTTTTTTTTTTATTTCTTTGATTCATTGCTTACAGTGTAATATGTATGTAATAGTTTAGAAAAAGAAGCCAATTTCAGTGAAAAGAAGCAAAAGTTCATGTAAATGAGTGAAATCATCACCAAAACTGTTGTTAGTTCATTTCCTGCGACTCGGCTAATCGATGAACTGAGAAGTCATCTCAGGCCAGCGACTTCTTTGCACACACACAAAGTCGTAACCGGCAGCTTTAATTGCTCTTTTGTCTATAAATAGTCTCACTGACCTCCTCCACAGGGTTTGGAGCACTGAGACCAGCTCTTCAGTGCCCACTCATAGGTGTCGAGTTCAGCCAGAAGGACATTGTTGTTGGTAATAAGTGGTAATAGGTCCTCATGTATGATGTACTTATATGTCAGGCTGATCTTTGCATCCTCTTCCTGGGGAATGACCTGCAACGAAGCGAGGAAAGTTCGTGAGAAACATGCTCGGAGGAATGAAAACAGTAAAAAAGTGATCATCCGGTCCCCCACTCACCAGCACGACGATGCCTTCATGCAGAGGGCCGTCCGTTTTAAGAGTCTCCTTCTCACTGTCGATGGTGTACTCCCACTGTAAACCACTCTCGATGAAGGTTTTGGATTCGGCGTCTTCACTTTTTGCATTCAGTAAGAAGTTTCCAGTAACTTGATTCTTCACAGCTGTCAGTAATAAGGGGGGAAAATTTGTTTGTGTGCTGGGAAAGAACGTGAGTGCAAGCTCGTAGGTTTTAGTTTCATTCATTAAAAGTCTCAAAAGTAAGATATTTTAGATGAACCCTCCGCCCGCCAAACAACTGTGAGATTTTCCTCGGGGGCAGGGAACGTGTCAGTATGTATTTTCAGATGCTCAGCGTCGTGGTTAGCCAACAGCCGTGTCTCCAAGTTGTGTGTCATCTCCTCTTCCCATGAGCTAATAAAAGCCAGAGAGGAAAAGAGCTGGAGAAAGGAGGGAGAGGCGGAGGGGACGGTTCGGCCGAGTTCGAGCTACTGTAAGCTGCAAGATACGAGCCTGTTCCTCCTTCCCACACCTGAAGACATTAAAGAGCTCCGATCTCATTACTTTTGACACGCCGCATGTGCAGATGAAGCCTCCATCGAGGCATTGTGTTCCACCTTCTCAGCCACATTCAGCTCAAATTGAAAGTCATTAGCGTTGCAGAGAAAGCTTTCTTCTTTTCACCACAACAGCAGTAGCACCTGCCATGTGACTCATCAGTTGCGTTAACTGCAAGCTCAACCTCTGCGATAACCCAGCGGCAAGAAATTCATATTAACACTGTAGTCTTTTATGGAAGACATGTAATTATTTATCTCTGTCTCTGGAAAAAAAAAGGTTCTCACACCGATAATGGGTTTTTAGGATGGATTAGACACAGTGCACCATGCTATTTGATTTCTGCTTTATGTGAGGAAAGCTGCTTTAAAGACTGTTTTTGTTTCAGCTTTAGGGACAAGGAACATTCAATTCCTCTTGTAGACTTTTTTCCCCAGTGGAAACCTCTTCATCTCACACCGATTCAGATAGAAGCTTGATTTTGGCAAACATTTTTCACGCACAGCGGGGGGCATCCCTCCTGGCTGCATGTGCTGTATGTTAATTATGTATAGCCTTGTACCCTGGCGGACTGTTTGATCTCTCAAAGGAATGAAAGCTTGAAAGCCGTCTCTGAAAAGTTTATAGCTTGTGCATTTCAACTTTGACACAGAGTTGGTCTATTAAAATTAAATTAAAGGAAGTTTCTAATGCAGTTTCCCTCGTATGCACTATGCAGCCCGTGTATGCAGTATACGCAGAAGTTTTCCACTTTTGCATACACATAACAGCAGAGTTTGGTGACATTCGTTTTGAGACATTATCTTCTTATTTTTTGTGACTGGAAAAGATGTGGAAAGAATTTACAAATATACTTTTACATTTTCATGTTTGGCTGCCAGTCTTTGTTATTGTCTAATTATTACATTGTCATTTTCATCCATACGTGTTACATGTTACTGTGTGAAGACTTAAAGATTTCATCCATAAGATGCTGGTGTAAAGCAAGTTTACAGAAGCACACTAGACCTCTACAACAGGTCAGAATAACTCGATAACCTATAGACCCCTATAACAAATTAAAAAAGCTAACCGGGAACATGGCCAGAAGTTTCTTTCTGGGGTGACCGGGTGAGAGCTAGAGATTGTATTGGGGTTTCAGAAAATAACTGCTTCACAGAGAAGTCAAGAAAGTCAAACAAGCGTTACAAGAAAATGATTCTCATAAATGACTTGTAAATGCCACTAAAGAGCGAACCTGCTCGTTTGAGTGGTTCTTGAATGAGGCTCTTAGTTTTTGGAGAGACTTCTTGCGGCTAAATAATTTTTCAATTAAGATTTTTTAAAATGAAAACAGTCATGAGTCATGACACAAACACAGAAACACACAGAGAATAAAAGAAACCAGTATCACTTGGAATAAAACTGGCAAGCTATCGAGTCACATTCACAAAACAGTTCTGTTACTAAGCACCGACAGTATCGTGTGGATCGATGCTAGAAAAGGGACGTGAGGCAAACTCACCAATTATGTGTGGGGAGGTCTCGTTCTCTTCGATAACAATGTGGCGGGCTCCTATCGGGATGTCGAACATTTTCAGCATTCCTAACAAGGCACAGAGAGACAGCATGGTACAGCCGAGAGCCGTAAACAGTGGAAAATCACTCTGGCCCGTAAAAGGAGTATATTACTTCTGAAACAGAAAGTTCTGTCTTTAAATGAGACCAAGGATGGCATATTTAAGGCCTCTGGATTAATGATTTTCAGCTTTTACAATGACAGTGTCTCATACAATGACTCATCTGAGGCAGAGCTCTGACTTCATAACTGGCCGATAATTACCAGTCTTTTTGGGCGTCTTGGTGAGCGTCAGTTTCACAGTGCGGCAGTGGGAGTTGTCCCCTTCACACACCCCACATTTATCCTCTTGTTTGTAAGAGCCGACTTCCTTGTCGCAGCCCACATGCTGTGAGGGGTGAGGGAGAGCAGAGACAGTCAATCAAACATTTTACACAGACTGAGATTATGCGAGTGGGAAAATGATGCCATGGGAAAAACTCTGCAGGCATCTGGTTTGGAGGCTGGTGGTGATGATGATGATGCATATTGAAAACACACCCAGACAGAACAGCAACGTAGCTAAAACATTGAGCAGCTGGACTACAACAATTAGTTGTTAAGTCTTAACGTTATGTCCAAGGTGGAAACCGATAAAAAATAATGCTAGTGAGTGTTTGTGGTGGAGCAGAGTGCAGAGATGTGGTGTGCTTCCTTCACAATTATTTACACTTCAGCCATCAAAATGTACATAACTCCTTCAAAATGCATTATTTTCACTGTAAAAATTCAGTAAAGGTTCTATGGGAAAATGTAATTTCCACTTCTCTCTGTCAGATGATATTTGTTATTACTCATTCCTCCTGGGACTTCACTGCTCAGAATGCTGATGGCTGGGATAAAACTATAAACTGCAAAGAGTGGCGTGTTTTATTTATTTTGAAGTGTTTTCATATAATTTACAGAAAATGAACATGAACATTGAACTGAATACAACGGTTATTTTATAAAACCTGTCATTTGTAACATCATTAACAATTTTCAAAATGCTCAACTAATCTGAGATGGTAAATTAAGATGTTATCTAGAGGACAATGATGGAAAATCTGCAGAGAGAAGCGTTTTATTTAAAATCAATCTCCAATGTATTTGTCCCCAATGAGGAAACAGGAGAATTTTCAACTATCTGATTCAAGTTTTTCTGTTAGACACAGCTTATCGTTAAAAGCGTTTGTGTAGTTTTTGCAGAGACGTACCAGACACTCTCCTCGTGCGCACACACTGAAGGGGTCTGAGTAGCTGCAGCGCGTCCCATCATGCATCACCTGGTTCATGAACACCACCTCCCCTGTTTCCTTCGACTTGCAGCTCAGCTCACACTTGCGTGCCTCTGGAGACAAAAAAAAAAAAAACGCCCACACGCACACCTTGGTTTATCCAAGTATCGTCAACATACGATAAAGACATCAACCTCCTGTAAATTCCATCTGGTCACTTGTTGCTTTGGAAGTAACTTTTAATCTGACTTCTGGAAGAAAGAGACAACTTTTCATTGCTTTTTAATGCACTTACCATCTGGGTGCTCATACGGTAGCCAGGTGTGCTTAATGTTTTTGTGATATTTGTTGCTCCTCTGGACGCACTGCTGCGCACGGAAATCCTCGTAGGGGCCAGCACACTCCTCCATGTTGCACATCTGGTAGTCAAAAGCAGAGCCAGGGCAATCTCGACCACCATAGGCCGGCCTGAGCAATGACAAAACAATTTGATGCCCTTAAAGATGTTTCCAATCATTGTTTTTGATACTTTTCCCTTTTAGACTAACAGGAAATGATACAGCGCATTCGCTGTTGAATGCATGGAAACCATCTGCCAATTAGACTTCGAAAAAGCAAATATTTTATATTTATTTTTTGTTTTCTGACCTGTTTGGGCTTTTTATTTTCTGCCAGCTGTGACCAGCCCACTTGCTTTGTGTATTGCATTGTCATAAAAAACCAGCAGCGCACATCATCAGCCTGAACACCATGTCTCATGTCTCATGAATCAGTATGTCAACACATACTGATTCTAACCATTAAGGGTGCAGTGTGTTCGACATTATGAAGACCATATACTGTAAATTATTGATCCTGCTGTGGATGCTTACTGTTATCCCACACTGAAATGTATAAATGAAATGAAGGAGGATCTCACAGCTAGAAAAAAACAATGTGTGTGGGTGTAAGACGGCTAAAAAAGCTGTTGTATGAATTGGCAGTTTGATGGACAGCTTACATTTTACATTTTGTATCATCATTTATTAGTATATAATGCACATACTGTCTAGTGTTAGCATCTGGTATAGATTTAAGACACAGATGCTATGCTCTGATTTTAGTGTGCTCATTGACCTGATACACCTGCGGGGGCCTGGTGATGGGAAACTTAAGTGGATTGCAATCATTGATTGTTGGGATAAATACAAGTGGAGTGCTCCTACAAAGGTATGGTCAGCAGTTATGAGTCACCAGACGTCTGTTCAGCTACATTCCTCCGCACTGTGTGTGTGTGTGTGTGTGCAGAATGATGACTTCTTTAAGGCCACAGCTGCCAACTATTTTCATCTCTGACTATCCATCCATCCAT
>JBAJHX010000024.1:6225441-6255179 GCA_037176925.1 Amniataba percoides | reverse complement strand
GTTACATTTGTTTCCTCAATTTTTTGTCATTTCATTGTCATATTTTCCTTTTTTTTAATTATTTTGTCTTGTCTTTACTTGTATAAGCCTCAGACCATACTGAAATAGCATGTTTAGAATAAAAAAGAACCATTTAGGAAGCTGCTTTTCTGCTATTTTCCTTCACGTGTCTATACTCTAGATGGCTGTGGTGATGGCTCTACACCAAACCTGACATATTCATTAAAGGTAGTGCTTCCAAAGGTTTTGCTGCACTTTCCTGTAAAGTCGGCCTGATGCTGCAGAGTGCATCGCGCCACTGAACACTCTGACGCCATTCTCTGACCTAATGCGCCTTTAAACTGTGTGTCAGGGTTGTAAAATCAAAATAATCCGTGGAAAGACGTCAAAACAGCGGCCGGGTGACGATTCTGCTGAGGGTTCACTACTGCAAGCGACACCTATCAGATAGAAGCAGTCATGCAATGCATTCTTAATCATAAATATTGATTTTAGCAGCCTTAACTCAATAAACAATAACAGTGTCAAGAACATCTATACATGTTCATTCCTATGATCTGTTAACACTGGTCTTTTGTGCAGTAAGTGCAGGTGTACTGTGGCTTTGTGCCTCAGCGTGTACCTGTGCTGTTGTGTAGAGATTTAATTAACCACAAGAATAAAAGGTTTATAACTTTCGTGCAATTACAAAGCCATGTGGGACTCTTTCTTTTGTGGACATAATTACAATAATACATCCGTTTATCTGAGCTCTATTCTCTCTTATTCTGTTTGGGCCCATGAGACGCTCAGGCTCTTCCCCAGCATGCAACAGGTGGAGAGGACCACAAAGTCTATCATCCGGTCTATCACATCCAGAACCCGTGGAAGAACATATTCACACCTGCTGGGAATTTATAGCTTTTATTTCACCTGACAGGCATGTGTTTGGGCTGACTAAGCCAGAGCGCATAGAGGAAACCCACGCAAACATGATGAGACAGCTGGCGGCGTGTCGTGTTCACCCAAAATGAACACCGCGGGGAGACAGGTGTTCAGACCATCAAAACAATATGTTGCTTTACGCTTCTTCAAGCGGTGAATGAGGTCTAATTAGAAGGTACTATTTATTTCCAAACATTAACCTCTCTTAAAGGCTCAGAGCTTGTCCTCAAGGGGGAAATACATTTGAAATTAAATTTGATAATTCAAACAGATCGAAAAGTTGATCATTTTTCAGATTACGCAGGTGTTCTTCCTCTTTTGTGCGCACTCCCAGCATGTGACCGGTGCAATTACAATTAAAGGGGCACATGTAAATCATCAATCTTAAAACGTTTCACTCTCTCTCTACGTCCTGTGCCTACGCAGGATAATTCAGCTCATCATTTAACTCGAACCTGACTCCCACAATAGACTGATGGAAGACTGGGCTAATGTAGATAAAATAATCACAAATTTTGCCTTGATTTTTGACTTTACGAGATCTTAAAAGTAGACTCTTTTACTACTGGATGACAATAGAAAGTGCATGGAAAACTTTGATAAAACTCTTGTACTCCTCAACCATCAATTTCATCTTATGGTTGACAGAATTTTCAGGTGTATTTCTACTGTGTGTCACAGCCAGTCAGTATGAGGGACATATTTGTAGGCTGTACTGCCTGGTCTGGCAAAAAGAATAAGGAAAAAAGAAAGAAATGGGTACTTTAAAGTCACTGAACCACAAACATTATAGTGTTGGTGTCGTCCAGTTTGGTCAAAGCTATTAATTCAATCACTGAGTTAGTCATGCTTTTTGACCAGGTCTTCATGGAGCGACGAAGAGGTTAGTGACCTGTTCTGCTGGTCTTTTGTGCAAAGTGACAGTCAATCAAATCTATCGAGCCCATTTTTCCATGTCGGTGCCGCAGCAGGAGGATGAGTGGGTGGCAGTTTTGTTCATAAACCCCTTTTCTATGTAAGCCTTTTCAGATCCATTAGAAGAAAAGAAGTCTGTGTGAAATGGACCGGTAGTTATACATGACAACTCTCTTTTGTGACCATAGGTAGACGTTCCTAATGAATCAGACTGAAGATCGCCAAGTTCACACCTGGCATCCTACAGACAGTATTGGCAAGTAAGGCTATTTCTCTTCTTGTCAAGAGCAGATGGCAAATATGTCTTTACAGGAAAAATGAAGCTGCAACTTTACACAGCTTTGACACTCAGAGACAATTCTTCACTCTTCACTAATAAGACTAAAAACATTTTTCAATAATGTGAAATGTCTCAATGCATCATTGTTTAAAGTCTTAAAAAAAGAAAATAAAACTAAGAATAAGCCCGAACATCGAAAGCCAACTTACAGTACTTGATCATTTATTGGACTAAATGCTACGAACACATTCCAGTAACTGCTAGGTTTGATTCTCAAAGAGGACTACTACTACTGGTATATAACTTGACTACATGTTAAACACTTACTTACTTTTTTATGTACAATTGCAGGGCTTTTAAAAGGGAGGTTTCAAACACTGTGGTAGTTCTTTGTAATCAAATGCTTTCTTATTTGAAATTATTTTAACCTACTATATTTTTGGGAATTATTGAAAAATAAATTAAAAATATCATTATTATATATAGTTTAAGTAGTTTATAATTAGTTTATATAACATACACTCATATACCTACAGCAATTTAATGCAATCTAATACAACAGCACTGATGTATCTTAACAAAGTTGTCAACTAAATCAATTAATTAATGTTGTTCTCTTCACAAAGTGAACATTGTGGCCATCACATGATCAGATTTTAGGGGCGAGCAGGCATGTTGGATTGCATCAGGTTGTACAGGAGTACCCACAATACAGCAATCTATTCTAATGCATGCAGTTATGTACATACCTACATCACATGCTGCTATTTCCGCGGTGTTGATACGTTTAGTTAGTCATTTGTTTGTTCGAAAAACAAAGGTGAATAAGCCCATCTGATTACCTGCATGCTGAGGCAACCAGACGCTCCCGTTAAGGCATTCTGATTACAGACTACAGTTACCATGCGAAACTATTGGCTTAATTGGATGCAGCAAGATCCTGCAAGACTTCGCAGCCGCTTTCATCCTCCTGCCATTACTCACACATGGCCGGTTTCATGAGCAACCACAAAGGCGGAGGAGAAGCCGTCCTCGTGGTTCAGAGTGCAGCTCCTCAGTGGGTGGCACATCCCTGTCACTGGAGCGTAACCTGGGCAACAGAAAAAGACCACACAGCCCTAATAATCAAGCACCAGGATGAAGGTCGGCACATTCTCAAGCAGCGCTGATGATCGAGGTGGAGAATGATTTCCCGATGTGACATTTTGAACTAAGCTATATATGATGTAATTGCAGCCATTGTGCTGGTCTTGATCTTTTCTTGGTGCCACGCCGATTGTCTGACTGACGATACACTTCAAATTATGTCTTGCTCAAGGAAAAATGTGTGCATCCACACATATGCATGGCCTCAGATCTGACGTCGTAGGTTGTGTCTACATTCATTTTTTCCAATATGATCATTAAAACAAAACTTGGTGAACTAAAGGGAAAGGAAAAACCTCTAATCACGGTAACATTGTGCAGCACATAAACATGCTCACTTTAGGTTAATGCAGTGTAAAGGGATGCTGACAGACACCCTGCATACAGAGCTAGACGCCATTCAGTGATTAAATGGAAGAAATGCGTGTGTGTGTGTCTGAATGAGGAACTCATAAGTTCCCTTACAACAGCTTGAATATTGAACATCTCCTCCCTATCCACAATAGAAAGGCCTGAAATAAACAGCAAGCTGTCACTGTTACCCAGCAGGCATCCACCAAACAGTTCACACAGTTCACCAGACATTTAAGCAAAGCACAAACATTGAACATGACTCGATCAAGAGGTGTGCAGCGATTCAGCTTAGCGTGTTTGGTTTGGTTCAGAAGCACTCTCGTTCCGACCTTCTCTTGGCGGCTCTCGTGAAATTTTCATGCTTTCTGACCATCAGAAGACCGGTTTTTGGCATGCAGGTAAAAAGCAGAAAAATGCAGCAGGCAGACAGCCGGTGACGGAGACTAGAGAAGCGTGTATGTCAGGTTAATTTGGTGGTTTTGGAAAAAGCAAAACATCTGCAGCAAGTTATATCAGTCAGAGCAGCGTGTTGTTTTGTTTTTGTTTTTCTTTGCCACACTGTGATCACAGCAGTGCTTCATCAATTGCCAGATTCTGATCCAGATGGTTGATGGTTGTCGTCGCATTCAGTGCTGCAATTGAAACAGCGAAACATGAAAAGCAGCTGACCCTTTATCTGAAAGGCAGATGAAAGGGATTCAGGAGAAGGCAGATTAAATTCCCATGAAGAGGCCACTGGGAGCTTTGCACACAAGAGCAAAAAGGTGCAGCAGCAGCAGCAGCAGCAATGGTCAAAAATGTGTTTCTCCACTGCTGATGTAATGAGTGAGGAGAGAGATGGTCTCTGTCATCTGGTTAATAAACTCATACTCACTGCACGGGGAATCAGTCAGGAAAGCAGATAGATCATAAACACTTGTTAACAGCACATTTGTAAATGTGACAAACTCACTGTGGGTTCACAATGTTACGTGTGACTCCTACAGTTGTTTTTAATCTCCATTCGCTTTGCAGCTCGTCCACAAACTGAGCGGATTTTCCTCTGCTTATCCCAACAGCAGCAATATCTGTATTTGGATATAGAATCTACCATCCCACAGCTAAACTTTGACAAGAGAGTGCGATGTCTGCCCGTGACCCAGAGGCACGGCGCCGGGTCCAGGCCAGCACAGTGCAAGGTGCCATAGAAACTGGGCTTGTTATGAACACAACACAACGGCAGCCGTGGCAACGTCCAGGGGTGTGACAAGCAAACCAGGTAGCCTCGGGTCGTCTGCTAAACATGACACTTGTGCTTTAAAAGTTAAAAATACACACAGGTCAGTGCAAGATATTGAACTTGAGCACAGAGGATGTTTGTTCATTCTGCACCCGGTTTCTCTGGCAGTTAGGTTGCTCACTTCAAATTTTGTTTTGAAGGGCTGAAAAGAAGAAATTCAGCGTGAGACAAACTGACAGACCAACATGTATGGTACAAACTCTTCCTAAAGACTGCATACATGTGTTATTAGGATCTAGACTGATCTATTTGTTATTTATGAGTGAAAAAAAAGTCCATGCTGAACTGAATAAAGACTACAAAAAAACAACAGTTAGTTTCTATTAATGACTAATTAACAAACATTTCTGTTTTTTCACTACATGCCAAAAACTTTCTTCAACAATATTAATTTTTCATATCCAGGGGGGCATCAACATCAAGTCAGCAAGGTTTTGGAAAGTGGCTCCGAAATGATTTTTCCTGTGAGGTCACTGCTGGAAGAATTGGGTTTGTGACCTCAGATGCAGTCTCCACTTTTAAGTTTCCATCGACCTTACCTGGGAGAGACTTGAAGCCAACCCCTTTGTGAATGGAAGCAGATATCAGCACTCAGTCTGCACAGGCCTCGATCGAGAAAAATACAGTACCTTGCATACCTGCGGGACCAAAATCTTGCCTTGTGAGGAAGATGGCGTGGTCGTGGTACTCTGCGTGGTCGGGGTCGTGGCGCTGCTGCGTGTTGGCCCATCGACACACCTGCTCCAGGCTGCGGGATGGGTTGCCACGCTCGATCAGGCTTATGGACTGAGGAAAAACAAGAAGAAAAGTTGAAGGTTTCACCTCTCAAACTGTGAGATCCTCACAAGGGAGACGGAACAATACCTCTCGTCGTTGCGCCTTCGCTTCAAGCGTGCCTGTGCTTTCCCTTTGAAAATCATGAAACCCGGGTCACTTTTAGAGTCATTTCCCCAGGAACGTCTGCATAGCCAGATTACATTCACACTATCCCTACCGCCTTTCACACAGGAGCAGAAACACTGAAATCCAAACATGAGACTTAATTCATCACATTAGCCTTCATTCCAGCTCCAATAGTGGCAAAAGATCACACTGAGAATAAAAGCCGAGGCTACGGGAGTCTGCAGGTATTACATTATCAGAAAAACTAACAGTAACGTCTCTGATAGTAGGTATTAATTTTACTGAAAGCCAGAACTGTGTTTAATATTTATTTTTGAAGTATTTCAATGACAGTCGGTAAATGCACTGTTTGGTTAGTTATGATCTCTTCTCTTTCATTTGTATATCAATTGATAATTTCCAGCCATTTATGGTGATGGGGGGAGGGTGTCTAGTTTCATTGTCCATTTTATAAAAAAAAAAAATCCAGTTCAGTCAAAAGACTCATGCCATTGTGTGGTAAATGACAACAACAATGCGCACTGTATGTGAGAGGCCAGGCTAAACATTTTATCTTGTTTCTCTGACTGTGCACTCCAAACACGACTGGTGACACATTCAGCATGTGTGAGCCCATCTAATTGGTGCCGTGTAAACAGCATCTCTCTGCTTTGGCAACCAGACAGGATGAGCCAAATGCAAAATGTCCAGTCTCCAGGCGGCATCAGACAGTCAAGGACACATCGACAACAGAGGACAGCAAATAACTGAGTGACTCATGTCTGATATCAGGTGTATAATGTATAGTACATAAGAATGCCAACAGTACATATTTGGCAATTAGTTAATAACTACTTACATAAAAGGTGACATCAAGTACCAACACATGAACAGAAAAATAAATGAATCCATGCAGACAAGAAAAATGGCACCAATCAAATACATGCATAGATTTGTTCTGGTACGGAGTGTTTAGAGTATTTCGGGCCTGCAAGTGTGACAAATAAGAACAGATTAAATTTTATTAACCGAGGATGATTAATCAAGTAGTTCTTCTAGATGAGAAAATTTCAATCCATTTATAGTTCTTGTGACATATAGCTTATGAAAACACGCAGCTGAATATTTTATCGCAGTAATAAAAGTCACAACTCAATGTGCTCTGCTTTGTGCACGTATCATTTGCTGTAACATACAGAGAGCATCAATCCCAGCTGACTGGGCTGAAGTCGAGTATCACTAATCATGCGCTCCTCAGCTCCTCAGCTCCTCAGCTAAAGTTCATATAATGGCTCTTTGTTACTGAATTTAAATTGTCCTTGTTGTTAGACATCATTGCTGCTGCCTGTCCCTCCCTCTCCAAAGTGCAGCTGCCAATCAAACAGCGAGCGCAGCACTGAGTCAGCCAGAGAAAAATCACATCTTTTCTTTTCATCCAGCAACTGTGACGTCAAACTAATACTTTCCCTATCTTCAGTCCTTCTAATTCACAGGTGCTCACATATAAATATGCAACCACCAGCGTACATATATACATTTCCAAGAAAATCATCTTCAGTTCTCTAATCCCCTACCGCAATTACAGAAACCATACTCATGACATTAAAGGCATCAGATTACTGCGGAAAGCCGACTGTAATACGGTTACTATAATGCATGTAAACGCACAGACTGAATCAGATTTGGAGGAATAGTTCAACATTTTGACTACTACTTGGACAGGACATAAGTGTGTCAGCTAAACTTAGCATGAACGGTGGAAACAGGGGCTGCCAATCATGTCCTGCCCTATCGAATCCCTTCCAGTGAGAGCTGACAAAGCAGAGGGCAAAATGAAGCTTTGATTATTTTTCCACTGAGCCACAGTTGCAGGCTCAGTCTAAACAGAATGTAAAATAAATTGCATTGCTTCCTGAAGGCGGTGAAAGCATCGTAAGCATGTTTAAACCACTGCTCTGTTAGACACCTACAGGCCAGACAACAAAGATGCATTCAGAAATGTGTCATAACAAATATGTCTGGCAATCTGTGACATAACTCACCTGTCTGTACCCGACCATTATCATGCGCACAAGGACAATGTTGATGTTGGTCCCCAAAGATTCATCGTGGTAGATTTCATCAACCTGAAAGGAAATGAACAGCCTCTGTCACTGATCGTAGAGATGAAAGAGACTCCATGCATTTGATGAAGGTGATTGAGAACGTCTCGTAACACTGAGCCTGCAGAACACATACAGGCCAATTTTATGATCAAGGACGTGGCAGTCCTTAAGGATGGACACTAGCGCAAATATTCTGCAGCCTGTGGGTGAAAGAATGCAGAGCTTCAACTGAGACACAGGTCCTTCAGTTCCTTTCTAATTTCTGGATTACACTACTGAGTGATAAATGGGCATTTATTTGCATGTGGGTACTGGAAAGGACTGAAGATGCTTATTATGGGTGCTCTAACAATGCAAATCAGAGGCCTCAACTGACATCAAAAGGTTTGGATGAAAAAAAAGTCATCTTTTTTTTTTACCACACCAGCTTGTCTGCTTTATACCAAAAAGTAATCAAACGCACAGACAACGATGAAGCGTCACACCAGCAGCAGCAGGACATTTAACCAGGGGGAAGTTTTTCCTTTTCTTTTTATTCATCCCTCACAACAACCTTGGAATCATAATGAAATATGCTGTTAAGACTTTGGCGACCGTCCAATGAAACTGGCGTTCTTATGCAATGGCAAAAAAAAGAAGCCTGACCCAGAAATGTAATGTGTCGACTGCTATTTGGCTTTATAATAATGCTGTGGTATGTGGATGCTTAACCCGGGGCCAGGCTAGGATCCCATTCAAATCCTAAGTCCAATTTCCACTTGAGTTTTCTTTTAGTGTTTTACTTTCATCAAATCGACTCTGCATGTCGGCACTCCTCCGGGGCCCCATAAAGTCAATCAGCTGCTCCGCTTTGCGGTTGATAAATAACGCTCAGAGGAAAATGAGGGGTGGGGGGAACATTTCTTTTTCCACAAATCAGAAAGTCATTTATTTGGGACCTGTTGGTGGAAGATTGTAATTAACAAGGTGCCAAACAAATTGGACGACTCTGAATTGGCGAACATGAAGTCTCCCAAAGCACCCTCACATTTCTCCATCTCAACTTCTGAAATTAGTTACAGCATCTTAAGGCAAGTTGGGTGACCGTGTCCACTGACAGATGGTGCTTTTAACTCAATCTGTTATGCCTGAAGCAAAGAAAATTATTCAGTGCAACACGTGCGCAAAATTTACCACCATTTATACAATATTTAGCTTCCACTTCCTTCATTTATACATAGTTTTTATTGAGAATGAACACACTCATATTAACTCAACTTCTGCATTCGAGTCCAAGCAGCAAAGACAGAACAATTTTATGAAAGCCCTTGGTTAGGAAGTTTGATGATGATCTCCTGTGACTGACATTTGAAGCAGTTTAACAGCTTGAATCAGCATCACACTCACACAGATAAACAGCTGTGTTAGAAAATGCCAGAGTCTTTAATTTAAATTTGATTGCATGAGCTTGCGTTGGCAACTGTGACTCAAAGGAGGATTTTGATGAGAAACACCCAATCACAGACTTTAAGTTTATGTTATGTGTGTGGCTCACAGTGGACTGAAGCTAAAGCTCACTCTGTTGAGAAAAACTCTTAATATAATCAGCACTTTATATGAATTTTTGTTATTTCACACTCCTGACAGCTTCTCCTTAAAAGCAGAAGTAGCCAGGGTCGAGGGTATTTTAGTATTTAAATTGGTTAGCTGCAACAAAATGACTTGCAAAACATTATTCCTTAGAAACTAAGTTGAAATTATTAGGACTGAAACCAAAAACTAAAGATGTAGGGTTGTTATATTATTAGGGAAATTGTTTATATAAGATATATGTGTGTGTGTGTGTGTGTGTGTGTGTGTGTGTGTGTGTATATATATATATATATATACACACACATATATATACATATATATAAATAAAAGATATTATAAAAGACTTCCAGAAATTAAACTGGAAATACAGATATGGGAAAAACTGTTATGCAGGTCGTGCCATTGAAAGAGTCTTTGGTCTCTAATGTGCAAAAAGTTAAAGTGATTTTGAGATCTTGGAAAGGTGTGTTGCAAACACAAAATAGAAGTTAATTTTATTGCACAAAACACAAAGAAGTGATATTTTAACAACTGACTGGCTGCAACTTTTATTTCTGATTATTCAGAGCCTACTCTTTTCATTGGGATTAATTCTTTGGTGAAGGTCGCAATATAAAAGTCTACAGTCTACACAGGTCTACAGTCTATCCAAAATAAATAAAATACTGTTTCTGAAAGGTTCAAGTTGTTTGAGTTTTTCAAGCATAAGTTTTTTATGCGTTGACATCCTGAACCTAATTCACTGAATCACCACTTCAGTGTTGACTGCACCATTGTATAAAGGGCAGAGATCTTGCATTTGATAGCAGCAAAGTTCAGTTAATACCTGTACTTATCCCTGAAAAAAACATCAAAATAGTAAAAAAAAAATTCTCTTAGCAACTTATACTATTAATTTATCTTTTCCCAGACCTATTACATCATTTTTTTGTTGAACAACATCCCACTAACAAGACAGTATTTAATACCCACCCCAGCTCCAAGTAGGTCCACTCTGAACTGTACGCTTATTTTAGAGGAAGAAAACTTTTTCCTTCAAAGTACTGCTCTTTAAAATTGGTTGCTTCATTATCAAAGCATCATATTTCTTTTTCTACACTGTCAACTAATTAATTTTCACCCCCGTCTGCAGCTTGACACCACTTTTTGTTAAAATGATAAAAAGCACCAAGTGCCTGTTTCTCTGTAAGATTTGCTCAATCTTTTGTTTCATCCATCTGTCTGCCTCTGATTTTAACTTTCTACCACATAAATTCTTTAAAGGGTTTGAGCATCAAACTTCTGCGTAAGAAATCAACATTTTCCTTTGATTACCAGCCTATCTCCAAATGACCCTTAGTTTAAAAATGGTGAAAAGACTGTTGCCAAGCGACTCTTTAAAACTATTTAGAAATGTTGAAGGGAACAATATCATTGACGTATTCAATCTGGTTTACACTGATACTGCCATGTTAAAATTGCTCCACTGCCAGTCACAAATGATCCTGAAAAAAGTGCAGATTGTGGTTGTTAGAGCAATGTAATATCGCTGTATTTAAGTGCAGCATTTGATATGGTGCCATTTTACTTTACAGACTCAGGCACTGCGGTGGGCATAAACGAAACTACTTTAAATAGTTTTTTAGCCTTCATGCTCGACAGTACATCTAAAGTGCATGCTGATAATACTGTTCCCCTGTTTTTCTCACTTTATCCAGTCAAACACCACCCTGTGCACTGCTGTTACGCTGATGATATCGAGCTGTGTATTTTATTTGACTGTACTATGTCATTTCTCTTAACAATAACTACTGCTGCCTTCCTGCTATGAAACCCGAATGGCTTCGAACTTCCTAAAGTTGAAAACTTAGAAAACTCTACTGAATGTTCAGTATTATGTGTCTGAACCTCAATCAGCAAATTAATGGAGTAGATACATTTTTCTGGGAAATAGATTTATTTACCTTCTTGTTTGATCATCTTTCATATCGGTGTTATGGTTAGCTTAATTTAGCACAAAGAACCAGAACCAGGGGGACACCTGACTTTGTCCACCAGCCAGGCCCAGACATGCCATATCCTGCTTGTTTGAAGCATACAAAATTAAAATGGTTTTACAGGGAATTGCACAATGTTCCTGCAAGCTTTCAGTCCTTATGCCGCGCCAAGCTAACCACTTACTGGCCGCAGCTTCATATTTAACGTAAAGACATCGGAGTGGTATTCTCATCAAACTCTTGGCGAGAAAGAGAATAAGCGTATTTACCAAAAAGTCTAACTACACATCTGGGAGTCTTGTCCCCTTCCTGATTTCTGTCGCAAGGACAAAAGTTTATTCCCAAACTGCATGTGTGCGTTTCTGTTATTTTTGCAATCTTCCCTTCTGATATCCATATCAATTCTGACACTGTTGTATGTGAGCAACTTTCTATCTGCCTCAATTCTTCAAGCCTATCAGTCACCAACATCACCAACCAGCTTTTTATTACTTCTGAAACTTTTGTCTCCCTCATCTGATTTTTCTGACCCCAAATTCTGCACCAACATTATTCAGATTTGGCAAGAAAACCTATGAAAATAAAAAAGAAAAAGGAGTGTCACGCTTTCACTGTGGTAGCTATATACCTACGAACAATTTATCCCTCACTCTTAAGTCTAATTTTCCAATTTGATCGTTTATTTAACTTTCCTCCTTTATGAATCATACCACAAATCATTTTAAATGAAAGCTGCTAAGGAAATAATGGATTCTTAATTACTTGCATTAAAAGCTGAAACCTGCCACAAAAAAAATGTTTTTTCATTGCTTAATAATGCCAGCGAACCCTCAAACTGATCATGGTTCGTTAGTATCACTATTCTGCTGGTTGCCTCTCAGCAGGTCAATAACATGCAACACTAATCTATCAAAGGTCATTGAATAATTGGTGTTGCTGGACGCCATGTGTAATTCACAAGAGCCCAGAGGTGTTTTCATTAATGCTACAGCAAAGTTGCCGAACAGCTGTGATGTTATTTCTGTCCATGAGTTTGAATCTGTCCGGCTGTTACTGATGAAAGCAAGACATCCTAAAAGCATTAATAACTTAAAAATGAGCAAGATTGCCGGGACAACCAGCTATTCATATGGTCAAGACAATGTATGGATGAGGTTTAATCAAAGAAAAAACTAGAAATTACTGAGACACACAGACTTTGCAGATTCTGTTTTTACTGTCAAAGCAGCAGTACAAGTTCCTTTGTCTTTTCTTTCTGAAGTTTAGCATCATGAAATCTGTGTTAATTACATATGTGAACAGCGATATTGTCCAATCCCAAAACCAGAGGCCTCTCTGAGTCTTTTTTAGTGTCTGTCTTTGTGCAGGCCCATAAAAAAAAACAGAAACGTCCTGAGGGTTCAGATATACATAATAACGCTTGTGACTCTTTGGTAAAAGAGCAACAAATGTGTGTCACATTCACTTTCTCTCTGTAAAAATTATGACCATGCACAACAAAAGCTCTGTCACTGATGAAAAGCTGTCTTGGCTCAAGTCCAAATTTGCTCTGGGACGCAGGGTTACACCCAAGGCATTTAAGCAAATATTCCATTCACAGAAGCCTATTCAGGTCAATAAATGCTGTAAAGAACACTCGAGTGACCCCAAGTTCTCCCAGATTTGTTACGAGCTCAAATTCCTAGACTGGCCTATACTGACCTATATACGTGTGTTTATGTTGGACCTGAAACAGAGGAGCTGTAGAAAAATGAGGACAGCACCAAAAAAATGCATCATAAAAGTTGCATAATGACTTTTTCAAAACAATGAAATTTTCCTGACAGGACTCTGGTCTGTGCATTCAACCTTTATAAAAAAAACATCCTCCTCCTGAGAGATGGGACGACCCCACGAACACCGGTGATGATTACAAAGCCAGGAGGAGGGGCGGGAATGGGACTGTTGTGGCTGAAAATGAGAGTAGCAGCTGTGGGCTACAGGCGCTAGGTGTCCCTGGCTTGTGTACAGCATCACATCGACGTGGACAAAACCTGGTCCGTGCTCAAACAACACAGCCATTGTGCGGCAGGCACCTCAGCAGTCACCTTGGCTTCGCGCAGACAGGATGTCCAGTAATCAATCCCTCAGGGAGAGTTTCTCCAGGTGGTACTACACATTCTGCAGCCACGGAGCAGGGATTCAGAGGGATTTGAGTGGGCAGAGCTCTTTCAGACACAGCAAGCCTGTGGCTTACGAGTGGAACTAAAGACTTTAGACCCTCATTTGTTTAAACTGCGCCTTTCTTTCTGTAAATTGCACGTTTTCTCTCGTCAAATTTTACTCAGCCTGAAGGGGAATATACGGATACTACTTTTCAGAACTTCACTCGATTTTGGCACACAGGTCAGCTTCAAGAACCTCCCCAAATTATCTTACTTCTGCCAGTGATCTGACATTCTGACAAGTGCTTAAAAGAGAGCACTAGACTAGACTAGATTACGTAGCACTCTCATGGCCACTTAACAGCATAATCAGCCATGGTCATTAAAAATCAGACACCCTCCCCCTCCCTGCGGCCCCTGTTGAAGACATTTGGGGACGGAATGTGAATATAATATCCTAATTAAATAAACACATCATTCCATGTAAGCAGAGCTTGGCGGTGCGAGAGGACTTCTGGCACTGGTTTCCATGACAGCTCCCACTCAACTTTCTAATTGGTCTAGTGCAACTAATCAGACCACCATGCAGGGTCCAAATGGTAACTGTTACAGAGTGAAACCAGCACCCTGTGAAAATCTGACTTGGGGGATTTGGGTCCTGTAAGCAGATTATGGTGGTAGGAGCTGGTGGAACCTGTAATGAATGAGCTGAGAGTTTCTCTCCCCTCATCTGTAATCCATAAACAGCTAGAGAAAGTGGGGGTCTGGGAAGAAGTGTGGCAAGGTCTGATATCAGAGAGGACAAAGAAGGGGGGTGAAAAATATTTCCGCAGGTAGATAAAAAAAATTAAGATTATCACGAAAGCAGGATTTTTCAACAAAGATTATTTCTATAGGTGTGACAGTCGAATGTAATTAATCTCAGATCAATCATCAGACCAATCTTAGTAACAGATTTTTTTTTCAAGGAAAAATGACAAAAAATTTCTAGTTTAAGCTTCTCATTGTACATTTTTGCCAGTTTTCTTTGTCTTACATAATTGTGATCTAAATATCTTTGGATATTGGGCCACCAGTCAGACAAACAAGCAATTCAAGACATCACCTTTAGAAATTTTCACCGACCCTAACCTTAACCCTACTAACCCTATTTCCATTTAAAGACCATTTACAGACAAAACGATTAGTCGATAAATTGAGAAAATGGTTAGCACAATAATCAATGAAAGTATTGTTTGGCTGCAGCCCTGATATTTTACGTTAGAAACAAGTGACAGGTGCTGAGAGTCTGATGAGCAGTATACTGAAAAGAAAAAGAGACAACAGACTTACGATGTTCATGAGCGTAAGAACATAATTCTGCACATGCTCCTTGCCATGGAAGCGCACCACTGAGTCGTCCACCGCCAGCAGCACCTCGATGTTGTAGTCGTCTTTCTTTGCATGCCTCCTTTTGCGCTCAGACTCGGACAGTTTACGTTCGACCAGATCCAGAGCCGCGGGAAGGTTTGCGATCCCGAAGTCCGGCACTGCAAAACCATGACCAGCACATAAACAAGTCAATGCACTGACTGTAGGAATCTGATGAAGTAATGCATGTACATGTCTTTGTCAAAGCCTGCAGAAATATCACAAGCAAAAGATGTGCAGGGGGAATCCTTCTGAACAGTCCTGTGGCCTGAGGCCTAAACTCAATCTGTAGTCAAAACACTCCCGTTAGACTCATAAATCATTGGTCTACAGAGTTAGAAATGTATTTCCTCCCTGCTCCGCGTTCAACCTAAACATAATATGTGCATTCAGAGCACAAATCCCAGCTGAGTCATAACAAGTCTAAACAACATTCATCCATGTCATAAAGCACTTCAGATACAGTGGGTCATCTATTGCCGAAGACTCATTGAAAGACACAAATTGTGTGAATTCACATTTTACAGATTCAGCCCACAGCTGAAACTGTGAAATTAAAAATTGAGAGGCAGTCATCTGCACATTTGAACCGAACACTTGATGAGCTGAAAATTGAATTGATATCATGTGAGACAAACACCGGAGAGGCAATAAATAGAAAGCAGAGAGAGCATATCACTGCCAAGTCTGCACAATGACAGAAAAAACGCTTGTGTTAGTCTCTGCAATTTTTTTTTCATCTGCATCTGGATCTGCACGAGAAGAACATTATGAGAGGTCATTAAAAATAGCATGCTTCATCTTTCCACCACATTTCAAACACAAGTTTCCAATATTTTTTTTGTTTCCATCCAAGCAAGCTAACAAATACACAACCTGATACATAATCTCCTTGATGGAAGTAATAGCACTCTAAAATTGCCTTCTTTCAAAGTGTGATGCTCGAAGCCATGAATTACTGCAAGCTTTTGTAGAAGATTCCACATAATTTCCCATTTAGACGGGCGTCATTCAAGCCTGCCAGATACAAATGGAGACATAACACATTATCTTAATGACTGCATGCCAGAAAATCCATTGGATGAGGTATTTTCAGAAGTATAATGTGATCAAAGTCAAATTAAAGGGAAGATAAATGCAGTGTTCTGTAAAATACATCCAAACAATCGGCTACAGGCAATTCTCTGAATAAGATATTTATCTGAAATAAGAATAAATAATAGGTAAAGAGATAAATGCATAACGGCTGAAAACTTATTTGCATCTGTTGCAGTAAAGTAAATTAAGAAAAGACTTGTTCAACAACTATAAAATATTGACTTTAATAAGCAGTAAACTAAACTGTAAACTAAGCTGCCATGGTAATTAATACCTCATATTCTTACATTTACAGAAAATGACATGAAAGAAGACAATAAATGAGTGAGGGAAACAAAGAGCACAAAAAACTAAAGAAAAAGTGCAAAAACTGTGTGATTAGTTTAAACAAGGTCACAAAAATATGACTGTAATATTTCTCCTGTGAAAACCTAGAACACTCTCAGATGACTGAAGGCACGTTGCAGAGGTGCAGAATAACAATGCACAGGACTCACAAGGACAGTAAAAACACAAAAAGGAGAGTTTGTAAAAACTGGAAAATTGAGCCACTGATAAGTGTTAACTGAAAGTTTTACTGCGACAACTGAGTCTGTACTGTAGCAAGGACGGTTTAGAAAGGGGTTTCATTATGGAGTTTCACCTCACCACCATTTTTTTATTTGACTACACTACTGGATTTTTTTTTTCAAATTGCTGAGGCCATCTAGGTGAAAAATAAATATGCATTGAATCTTGCTTGATTATCATCGTGTTGCAATAACGAATACCACCAACTCCTAAGCTAGGCAGGTAAATTTAGTAGTTTATCAGAGGGGCTAAAGAGCAGGTTGATGAGAGCAGTGAGACTGAACCAAAACAGTAAAGTTGCGAGCCATTTAAACCCAAAAAGGAAATTTAAAGACACTGACACTGAAAATCTCCATGGGCAGAGTGGATGAGAATCCTTTGTGGGTTCATCAAACAAGCCACCCCATTCACATTAAATACAGTCATTTGATCAACTGTTGATATAAAATTATTGATTAGTAGAGCTCGAAAGAAAAAAAGGGATTGTACCAAGTTAACCTACGGGGTTAAACGACGGGTCCCAAGTTCACCTCCGTTTTAAAAGCCGGTAGAATGGCAACCAAATAAGATAGCGCAGTAATTCTTTTTGTACATAAAACCGGAGGAGTCGCTCTTTCATACCACGTATTCAACATGTCCAGAGCGCTTTTTTCGGTCCGCTAATGTGTTTACATAAATACTGTAAAAAGCGCTTTCAACAAAACAACGTCATAACTCAGACGGCGGTAATTTATACTGCTTCCTACGCCGGTACACACGTCATCACGCTATAGTGATGACGTCACGTCGTATTCTCGTTTGACACTGAAGTTTCAATACAGTAATAACGATTTTATTTTTTTGTGGTTTGTTAGACTTTTTTAGCAATTATCTTTTTTAGTCTGGGCATAAATCTATACATATTATTAAAATGTGAGATCTAAAGGTTGTATTGATGTATAGTAAATTAAAATGCTCCAAAAATGGCCCTACAGCATGTAAGTGTAAAAATATGCACTGTTCTATGTTTCTGTTTAGGTCATTAGGAAATCAAAAGACAGTTTGAGTTTTGCTCAAATCACTAAAATGGTAAAAATCTCTGCAGCTAAACCATTGTTTGTGTTATCTCCAGTTATTTAAGACGCTGCCCTGAAATGACTCTGTTGTTCCACTGGTAACAGCTGTTTGTGTCCATTTCATGTGGTGCTAACCTGAGGAAATGTTTCCCTTCTGGAGGACAATGATTGTACTTTTATACTTTTATTTTTATTATACCATCCCTGCTATGATGAACCTCCAGTGTGCATACACATGTGCACGCCCACACTCTCACACACACAAATTAAACACACACAGTGCTTTTTGTTTCCACTGACGTCACGCTGCTTCCACTCGCCTACCTTCATTGTGGAGGTCCTCCCTCCGCTGGCCCATCTCCCGTTTGATGGCTGACCTGCGGTAGACCACGTGGACCCGCCCCTTCACTTCCACGTCCTGCTGGCCCTTTTCGAGGGGCTCGATGAAAAACTCCCCATTATCAGTCCGGATCAGACCTGCCTGGAAAAAGAGGGTTTCAAATTAGTGCACCCCTCCTCCCTCAAAGGACGGTAATTCCACTGGAGCCAGTAATTACAGAGTGCTTGATCAATTGGAAGATTTAAAGGAGGGCTAGGTATCGCCAGTGACGCATGTAGTCACAACTCGGGGTCACAACACTTGTTGTTGAAGCGATGTTTGTCAGACGTTTCCATCTGCTTTGTGCTTTTTTAAATGACTTCAGAGAAAACTGGTTCAGCTTTCCTTCAAAGCTTTACAGTCCATTTTTTCTCTCCACCTGCCTGCTGTGCTCCACTTCAATTAGTGATTTCTGACACTTCCAAGAATCCCTTCCAGCTATTCCCAGAGAGCAGCCACAATCTTGCTGTCTTCACGTGAAGGTTAGTATAGGGCCAGGGGAATATTGTTAGGCACATAAAGTGGTTGTGCTCCTGTGCGTGCAGTCCACTCTGTCAGCCCCACTTATTCAAAACCTTTTTTTTTTAGCAGTATTGAATTATTGATTGGGAACAATTGTCCTTTTGCCACGACAGTCTTCAGAGGTGGATTTCTACATGATCGACTGATTGTTGAATGTCGGTGAAAAATAGCTGGAATGAAGAAAGAAATTAAAAGAAAAGCAATACAATATTATTTGCATAGCCACAATAATTCTGGTGTGACTGCACTGGAAGGATTGCAACAGCCGCTGTAATTAAAGTCTTTTCCGCCCTCCCTCCCATTTTGATGGCATAATAGCGTGAGGTCTGACAGTCTGGATTACACGTGACTGTAACAGAGGAATAGATAAGCTTAATTTCCAGTTGGACAACAAAGGGGCGTTCAGCATCTGAGCTGTCGGTGATAATGCAGCATCCTGATTGGCACGTCACTTGAGAGAAGGCAAACATTTGCACACACCGATTTCCATAAACATCCTCAGTTTCAGGCCTCTTTATTGTATACTTAATGTGACCGGGAGTAAATATTTAGAAAGACTGCGTCAGGAAACCAACATCCACTCCTGGCTCACTCTTACATGGCAACAATCATGAAATGATGTGTGAACATTACTGTTTCCTCTGCGGATTTAGAGTCATATCTATTCCTTGATCTCAATTTGAAGTCACTGTTATCATAGCAACAGTTACACTACATCACTCTGCACATGCATTCCTTCCTTCCTATCTTTTCCTTGATATGAGAAGTTTGTGTGCAAAGCCAGCATGTTGTTTGCAGGCCTTTTTTGGTGATTCTTCTTATGACATTATTACATAAGCAATCAAGTCATTAAGTTCAGTGAAGTTTCTCTGAGTGCTGGACAAACTTTACAACATCAAGGCCATCTTGTTTCAACATTAGGTCACACACATTTTTGGCATTTTTGTTGGCTATTTTCTTTCTGCATATCAAAATGTATGAGATACATAGTTGTGGCCTACTTATTGGCTAATTACCCCCGCTAGTTTGCCTCTAAGGGTTCTTTGTGGCGTTGCATTATTAATCATTTATTGATAGCATCAGTATTGGACTTTGATAAGTTCATACTGTCATCATCACCTGAATATGCAGCTCCACTCTTAGGTTTATGGAGCTTTATAGCACATTTCAGCTCATTGTTTTGACCTCTGGGAGCAACTTCACTGTTTTGGTTCACTCTTGCTGCTCTCATAGTGATGTTTCAGTGGCTGTTTTCAGTAAAAGAAAGCTCTAAAAACCCACTGTATATTACCAGCTCAGCACCAACTGACAGACAGACATATTGCAGAAAGTCGTCGACAAACTGTGGAACATAGTGGAGTATTTACCTTTTAAAGAGGTAGAATTTTCCCTCGGGAATTTCAGACTTATATCCATCAGGCGGTCGGAAACACGACTCCGACCGAATGATAATGTTGCTTTTTCACTGCTGGAATATGCGACCGTTCACAAACACATTTGCTCCGTCATCTCTAAAGGCGAGGACATTTCACGGCTGTGTTTGATCCCGCCTCAGCAGTAAGCATACATTTTTCTGGGTAAAACTTGTTGCTCCATGTTATGTAATTGCTTATGTAAGCGAGAGTGCTGGAAGGTAATGTCACAATCTATTGTTTGCTAAATATAACATATCTGCCTGCTTTGTCTGCTCTGTGGATGGAAAATCACATATGCCACCAAGCTGTCGGTAAACGAAGGGGTGGACCCAGAGGCGGTGATTAATTGGCTCGTAAGTAACGGCTCATAGTTGTTATTGAAGGAAGGAACACATAAAGCAGTTTGTGTGTGTTGCGATCTAAAATCAGTGTCGCATCATCTGCTTATGAACTAAACCAGTCTGAAGTTGACACGTCTCTCTTTTGTGTTGCCATCTTGTTTCCATTAAGCCTAATAAGCACAAACTGTGCCTTCTGAACACACTGCACAGTGCAAATGACATTTTTCATATTCCTGCTCCTCACTGAGAAAAAAAGAAAATCTATCCAGTCTGTCATTATACTCGTGAGGAAGGCACACCAACAAGATTTTGGCTAGAATGTGTGTATTTACAGCTGCAAAAAGAAATCTAAATACAGTGCAGCAGAGAGAACATTGTGCCTAAAAAAAAACCTCATCTTAAAATCCTCGGCATGCTGTCGCTCGGGACTTACAACGCCGTGAACTGAAGGCCGGACATGTGACAGTGGAGAAGGAGAGGAGTGAAAGAATCTGTCCAGCCCCTGACCAGGAAATGCCAAGTAAGACATGCTCGAATACTTCCTCTGTGGTCTCTTATTTCAGCAGTGGGTGGAAAGTGAAGCCGGGTCTGTGAGGGGAAAGAGCAGCAGCATCTGGAAGGGCCTACAGAGGAACCAAATGTAAACACATGTCCACTGCATGGTCAAGTCTAGGCGAGGGTGTGAGGTTGGCTGTCAGATATGAGAGGTGGGACACAAAGTTAATGGATTTTTGGTGTTCATTTCTGCATTACTAATGGCTTTGTCCCCAAGAAAATGACATTTAGATTGATTAATTAAATCCTGAAAACGATTTTGGATTTGCATCTACAAACTAAAATCTCTTATTGTGTCAAGACCGCTGCCTTATCTCTGATTTAGAGCTGAAACAATTATTTGTTAAGTTGATTAGCAGAATATTTCTCATTAATCATCACACATCTTGGAAGATATGTAAATATTTTCTTGTTCGTTCTCAAGGACTTGATGTTTTTCTGTAACGTATTGTTGTAAAATTGAGTAACTTTGGGTTTTGGACTGTTTGGACTGCATCACTTTAGGCTCCAATAAACCAGCTTTTACTACTTTATGGCATCTTATAGGATAAATAATTAATTCTTTACTTTGAAAATAGCCTCTTTTGTAAAAGAATATTACAACTACATCTTGTCACCTATAAATACAATTATGAAATCAATCATTTTTTGCCAAAACACTGCACAGAAGTTCTTAAAACCCCCAATTAGTGTCTCCATGCTGCATAATTGGAAAGAAGTAATAATCTGTTCAAGGTTAGTAGTACTAATAAGAAAATAAAACATGATCATCACCCATCACCACTTTATACGCTTTCGATTTGTTCCACTTAAAGTTTCTCTGATGTCTCACTGTGAAGTTCTAGATGTGGGATCATTATGACAACTGCAGCGCTCAGTGGAGGATGCAATTTATGTCAGCGTGAGATTCAGCCAGCTTCTCTGCCTCTGCGCTTAAAAGCTCTCTGAAGCCGAAGCAGTGAGGCAGTCAACGTCACTGTAGGAAAGGAAAAGGCAAATATAGCTTACCCTTAAGGCTCACCAGTGCACTAAATTCCACACTTTGGTTAGAGCAACTTTGAAGGTGGATATTTACTGTATGTAATTTCAGAGAGACTTCTTTCTGTAAACAAGCAGCTGTCCCCTCAGCAGTGCATACACACAGAGGCAAGGAACAAATGAAGTGAGAACACTTCACTGCTGGAAATGGGTCTATTTCAAAGCAATATGCTGTGTCTACAGTAAAAGAAGAAGGGAAAAAAACGCACAAAAAAAAACATTTAAATGAATCTAGCAAATAAACTGTGGAACTTTTGTGGATACACTTAGTTGCTTACTGCACTACTACTACAACTACTGAGTCTTCTTTTTGACTGATTGCTTGACAGATGATGATATTAAATGTATATCATTTTTTTCAGCCCTGGGTAGAGTCTGCAGGAATTCATACTACAGCAATTTCCAGCAATATGATCAGGCAGCAAGTGTGTAGCCCGAGAGGCAAGATCCGCTGCGGAAAAAAAGCACATGCACTTGCTGAACCAGTTGCTGGGTCTCTTTAAACGTATCGCTTTGAGCTGAAAGCATCTCATGAGTTAGTCATGACTGTTATCAAATCAGGTCTTCTCTTATTTTTCACTGTAGTCGCTGGAAAGTTTTGGAAAGTGGGGGACTCATTTTGGACCCCTTTCCCAGTGGAAATTACACCCTTGCTTACAGAGACTGAATGCCTCAAGCCGTTTTTCTTTACAATGCACACTATACATAAATTAGAGACATGCATATGGAAGACACAACTCACTACTCTATGTCTATAAAAGTATGCTGGTCTGCTTTTTCTGGTGGAGACGTCCCTCAAGGTGCATGAGAGAGAAGAATAATCTAAAAATGAAAGAAGTGCCACGGATGCTTGAGCTGCAGCGTGCGAGAGAATCAAAGTCCAGCTGCTGTTCCAGGGGCTTAACCTGTAATTTGCGGCAGATTGATTAGAAACATGTAATTAGGGTTCCAGTCACGCTTGTTGTTGATCCACCAACAGGCGACAGAGAGAGCAAAAGAGTAATCCACTCCTATAAGGACTGAGATCAAGCCACGCATCCTAATTTTACCAGGTCACACTGGTTAGTCTTTGAATCTAAGACCCAAACAAACAAATCTGCAGAAGTGACACTTCAGCTGCAATATTCACATGTTACTGAGAGCATCGGACATGCTGGCACTGCCAAATAAAAGCCTTTGTGGTAAAAGCGGGAAGATCAATAAGCCGGGGAGTAAACCGTGGCTGAGTGGTGCTGGCCTCAGCAGAGTCGCGAGTTTGAAATAATCGTATGAGACAGCTTGTGGGAGCGGGGGATTACTCCTTGATTCCTTTTTATCAGCTTTCACATCTCACCATGCAGGGCCACAAAGGGCAAGTGCATAGCTGGTGATCAAGACGAGGATTACAATGAAAAAATTGGGCGTATGATCAACAGCAGTCATCTGCAGGGAGCTGATATCAAACTGAAGAAAAATGATAAACATTTAGCCATTAAGCGGAGCACTTAATTGGAGCTGAAGATTATGAAGCTGTTATTAGCAGCTCATTGGTTTTCATACAAAAGCTAGTCTGTTTAAAAGGATAAATACTACTATTATCATTAGGCAAAGTAGTAGATATGTTGTACAGGCAATACTTTCAATAGCAAAGGCATTGTTTTTGCGTATACTAATACTACTATTGCAGCAATGATAATAGAAGGAGAAACAAAGTAGGGGCAATATTGTATTAATAATAATAATAATAGTAAACATATTTAGATGCAATATTAGGAGGAGAAGTAGCAATAGGAGCAGTGGAAGTAGGAGAAGTAAAACAAGTAATACTAGGAGTATCAAAGTAGTAGTGCGAGAAGTAGGAGTACCAAAGCAAAGCAGAGGAATAAGCAGTCTTTTGTATTGTGGTAGTTATAGTATTAGTATTAGTTAAATAGTAGTAGCTGTGTATAGTGATACATTAAATTGTAATAAAACTGATCTGATGTGTGTGTGCAGTCAGATTCATTGATTTGTTTTTACCGACTGTGATCGCTTTGTTGCGTGTGTGTGTTTTCGCAGGTAAGCGTGTCCTGCATCACGGCGTGTGTGTGAATGAGCACGTGTTTAGACAGACATGCTGTAGCAGCAGCTCACTCTGGGAGGAAACAAATCACATTACTGGCCGAGACGTCGGGGCTTCCACTGATGGAGCTCTTAATTTAGTGACTTTTCATCCGTGCCAGCAGAGTATTGGAACACCGGAGGATACTGGAATACTGGACCGGGACCAGCCCCGTACAGGATTCCTGCAAACATTCATGAATAGAACAATTTATGCAAGCATTTTCCATCTCCAATGGAAGGAAAACTGCACCCCCGTCCACCCCCCACCACCAAAACACCCCAACCGACTTCTGACTGTTGCTAGGTGGCTCTCTCTTCTTTTAACTGATGGACACAGAAATAGCGCTCTTCCGACTGCGGTTATCCGGCACTCGTGTTTCCATCACACATGTAATTCAATCAGCCCGTCATCTGCGCTAATTCCCAACACATGAGCTGCACCGGTGTAATCATAGCCATCACTCATCGCTCCACAACAATAGTCCCCGCTCGCCTGGAACGCACAGCTGTTGCCATCCAGCAGGAGTTACGACCGGAGAGGGAGATGTCGCTGACATGTTGGTCAATCAAACGTAAACCATATTCAAATGAAACCAAAAGTGCTGCTTTACTGTACACACGCCTTATCTGTCACGACCTTGGAATGCCGTAAATCACGGGCCTCCGGGCCCATGGTGGGAGACCAAGTTAACGTAATGTGGTACCGGTGATGTCATGCCTCACTACTGGGGACTCATCTCTATGGGAACAACACACTTCTATCAAAGTTATCAAAGTAATCTCAGAAACTGAGCTCTATTGAAGTGCATGAAATAACTGGATGGTTTAGGATGTGTGTTTCCACATGCTATGAGAAAAAAATATATATATATATATACAATTATGATGTGCAGGACATCTGCTCCAATGCTCTAGCATGGTCTGTTTTGTGTAAGACAGTGTGCTGGTGGTACTGGTGATGACATCAGCGCTTGATTGCCGTTCTTTTCCTTTTCAGACTCAGACCTTTCATCATCATGATCTCCGCCGTGTCCTTCTACATCAAGCAGACACTTTAGACTAAATAATTTGCCTTCAAGCTGTCTGTTCAAATGCTCCACGAACATGCCTGCATGCACAGGCAGGCCTGTGTTTACGTTGGCTTTGCTGCAAGGAAATGCACGGACGATACTCCTAAGAGTCTGACCGCAGCCTTCAAAGAGTGAGTTTGCCAAAATCAGACACACATACACAAAAAAACCTATTTATTGCAGATATTTTAGGTTTTGCTTGCCTGGTCCGAGACTTCTTTCACCCTGCAGCGCAACACAGGTGAATGTCATGTTGTTTGTGATGTTCCAAGTTTTAATTTTGAGATTTAAGAAAGTGGCCGCTGGCTTTCTGAAATCTCAAAACATCCCATAAAAACAGCATGATACACAGAAACCATTTTCACTCAAGGTAAAACGCAATAAAAACTTAAATCACACAAAAATAAGCTTTTTTGATATGTGAAATAAATGTGAGACCACCCTGTCGAGGTTTATGAACCCAAGTTTCAGACATTAAAAGACACAACACACTGAACGGCATGAAAGGAAGCAAACCCCCAGACAGGACAGAAGACGAATGCTTCAGATGAAGAAGGTACCCAGGTCTCATCTAAATGCAGAGAGATTTACATTTTAAAAGACTCTCAGATGTAGTGACTGGTCTTTGATCAACAGTTTCACTTAAGGAATATGGTCTGTCTTGCTTTACTTTCACTACACCTCGGGGAGCACTGGAGAAGCCCGGCTTGACTCATCACTTATCATATCTACCATCCATCCCGTATGGCCTGAATGCACCATCAAGGCCCATAATCAAGGTCGTCCTCTTTCATCCGTGTTTCTAAAAAGCCAGAATCTGACAGTCAGATTTCCTAAATTGTACCAGCTGGTAATGTAGACAGACATCACCTGAGCTCATTTATGTTTATCAAAATCACATGGTACAATGAATTTACAACCAGAAGCCTAGACTGAAGACATAAAAGCTTCAAGATCCAAGGTTTTCAGAGGGAAAACAGAAAAATATGCCAGGTCTACGATGTGCATTAAAAGACTGCACAACGAAAGCTTGCAGAACAGAAGCTTGCGAACAGAGACTGACAAGAACTGATGTTTTCCTCTGTACTTTGATAATAGCTGCTTTGCTTTGATACTCCATTACGATTAACCTCTAAACCATCATCCTTTCTGTAACAGACTTCATTTAACATCATTTAACATCGAGATGAATACTGCCATCTTTTACGCGCCTTTGGTGTAACAAACAATGTATGAAAACCTTTCGTATTGTACTCACAGGTGAATGCACCATTGTGCTACATCCAGCCACCGTGTCACTTTTAGCCTTGAGTCAATGAGGCGCACGCACGCCGTCGCCTCACGCAGGAAATTACTTTGTGATTAGAGAACACAGCGTGGTTTTGTCCACACACACTGCTCGCCGTTAGAACATTAAGAAAGAAGAAATGACTGCAACATCTATCGTAATTCATTTTCTCAGCTCCGGCGGTGGTAGCTGTTTTACTCGAGAGGGACTAACATGAAAATGCAGAGATGGTGACAAACACTGCGAGCGTTATGAGATGTCAATTACTTCTCTGTGTCAGGCATAAAAAAAAGCTCAACTGTGGTAATAAACACATCAAGAAGGAAGAGAGATGAAATTGCAGGCTTGTGAAAATTCAAACAAAACAAAAAAAGAGTTAATTGCTGCCATATACAGACCTAACTAAAGACTACAGGTTTCTCACTTTAAGTGTCAGAGAGTGTCATTCCTCAGATAAAGACTCATAACTGAACGTGCATGTTTCTGTCTCTTCTGGAGGGGTTACAAAGGCCCTGGGTCAAAAGGTTATCTTCACTCCCGTTCCCGCATGTTATTCCTGTCAGAACAATTCAGGGAGCTGACTCGGAGAAGCTAAAGAGTAGCCTCGCACTGGTCAACCTGCCAATTCAAATGTCATGTGCACGTTCGAAAATTCACTCTAATTTGCGCGACTGCAAACATCCATTAGCGGCTCAGCTCACCTCCCACCAAACGACTGCGCTAGAGCAGAATGATGAATAGATTGGAGGTAATGGAAGGGACACACGGTGCTGTGAAGGAAGGTCTGCTGGGATTATGGCCTTTCATTTTGCTATGATTTTACCTTGATAGACGTCAGATACCACCATGAAAGCAATCTGTAACTAAGCGTGCTTAAAACAGATGTTTAAAATGATATTCCACCAAAACTGTGTCTCTTTAGAATCACACTCTACTCATTTAGGCTTGAAATATGTCTGTGAAAAGTTAATGTAGCTTGCTTCCTCTCCTTATGCCAACTTGGATTCAAGTCTTTTTCCAATGGTAACCATTTTTTTTCAGTATAAAAATGTTTTTAGAGACTGCTCAAACCACTCCACCAGCATGATCCATGTCTCTAATGTCCATCCATATATGCTCATATGTTCCACACTCTCATATCAGGGATAAAGTGCCTCTTTCCTATCCCAGGTTGGCCATATGCTCGGATCGCTCCAAGCACCAGCCAAAGTCTTTCATTTTTTATCAGCGAAGAGCAATGCACAGAACTTTCAGGTAGCAGCAACTGCGGTGGGATTTCACTGGCTGGAGTGACCGTTATCTCAGACAGCAGCTTACAGTACTTCAATCGCAGCTAATCAAAGTTAATTCTTTAAAGCTGAAGTGGGTAACGTACTGAAAAAGTCATTTTAGTCATCTCTGTTCAGTCACTGCTTCTGCACGTGCAGCAACACTGAGCAGACGTAACGGTGGAAAAGCAACAACCTAACAACCACACAACAAGAAAACAGCATTTTACACAAGTGCACAGAAGAAGAGTAATAAAGAAAGGCCAGTTAAAATCATTTCAAAATACTAGTACTTTCTCTCACTCTTACTGACTGGCACTTTAAAGTCAGTATTTTGATATAAACAACGGATGAAATTACTCTGCATGATGTGAAAATGTTGCTCATGGATGGCAAAAAGCTCTCATACACCAACTATATATTACGCTAGATAGCTTTCTCAGGGGACCTGGTGGAGACCAAAACCGAGCAAAAAAGGAATAACTTTAAAATTACGCACCTTGTTGCTTAAGGCTCCAAATGATGGCTAATATGACCCCTCATGTTCACGATCTAAAGTAACATCAATGCTGTGTTTACAGCAAAAAGTCTATGAATGCAGGTTTAAGTAATGAAATGAAACCTGGCTATTGTCTGGCTACATGCTATGTGTACGTGTAATGTAGTGTATTTACGAGTAAGTTTTCAGATTCGCTTATCAGATACCATAACAGATTTAGTACTGCGACCCTACTGCAGGATGATCAACACGAACACTTTCGATCGTGCAAATTGCTTGAGCTCTTTCATCAATCAGCTCAATTTCTTGCTGCCTAATCAACTCACGACCAGCAGAAGAGTAAAATCTAGACACTTGGCTGCATCCGCCTGCCAGTGTGTGGAGGAACATTATGGGAAAAATATGAGCATTTGGAAGATACTGAGCACACAGACGGACAGAACTGATGCTGCAGAAGCTGTTTGAGATGTCCCAAAGGAGGCTTTGATATTTTTGTGGTACAGTGAAAAGTGGTCATGGTAACCACAAAAGACAGCGGCCTCTGAGCAAAGGACCAGACTACAAACAAATGTTACGCCTACACAGGAGTGAATGTTTGACACAAAAAAATTACAGTCAATGTAAAATTGAATATTGCTTTAGGGTTGTGTGTTATGTAAGGACATGATGCATGTGCAAGCTTAGGTCAGGGCGTATGTTAAGTGGCCTTTGTGAAGGACCTTCTGAATAAATGCCAACCCATAACAGGCCACATCGTGACTGACGCCGCGCCAAAAACAGAGAAGGATATTTTACAGTGTGCGGCAGTGACTTACCAGTCCGTCACAGTTGCTGATTGCCACAGAGGCCTCCGGCATGTCGCTGACATCTCCAGTGAAAACACAGTCCCCGTAGATACGCTCCTTGGCCTTTTCCACAAAGTCCTCCTGCCATTCCACAAAAGCCCCGGGGGCCACCAGCCTCCTGTTGGCCCTCAGGCGGAGGTGCAGTTCCTTCCCAAACACGGTGACATTGAAAAACAAGTGCTGAGCAGAGGCGGGGGTGACTGAGGGCATCTCGGGGGCACTGCGAGCCACCCGTCTTCTGCTGCCAAAGGTCGAAGCGGCATCACCAGCATCAGCAGCAGCAGCAGCAGCACCGCCGCCGCTGCTGCCACCTTGACTTCCACTTCCAGCAGAGACCACGTGAGAAATGTACCGGCCGTGGGAGTCTGTGCTGAATGGCACGATAAGACCATATTCACTTAACTTTCCAGAGAGTTTTTCTGATGGGATAGATAGTTGTAAGTGAGAATCACATTCACAGACCTATGGCAAAGTTCCTATGGAGAAAAAAAGACTATAAAGCAGAGTGAGCTGAGTGGAAAAAGAGGAAAATGCTCAATCACAGAGGACAGAAATACACTTTAATTCACACATGACATAAAACAAAGCAGGCAAATAACTGAGAATATACTAGGGCTATTGTGAGAAAAAGCCTGGTAGGTGGACTTTAAGGCTGGAGTTCATCCACAACAGTAAAGCTGTCAGAACTACAATGCTGACCTCTCAATAATAATAATAATAAAAAAT
>JBAJHX010000024.1:6189390-6225341 GCA_037176925.1 Amniataba percoides | reverse complement strand
AGGCTGGAGTTCATCCACAACAGTAAAGCTGTCAGAACTACAATGCTGACCTCTCAATAATAATAATAATAAAAAATCATCATTACTGCCCCACATTTGGACTTTGGAGTGCGCTCTAAAGTCTACAGCACAGAAGCGCAGCACACACACACAATAAAACAAAAAACAAGAAAAGAAAAAGAAAGACGAAACCAAATGCATGAACTCACCATGTGTTTCTGCAGCCAAAGTGTGATCCAAAAATACTTGAGTGAGTGAAAAGCACATTACCAAATACATACAATCCATAGCGAGGGCTGTGGTGTGATAGAGCTGCCACTTCAGCGCTGACTCTTTTTTTTCTCTCTCTCTCTCTCTTCTGCTGCAAACTCTCAACAGAGTCTTTCCTCCTGACACACACACACACACACAAAAAGGAAAGAAAAAAAGAAAGTAAAAAAAAGAAAGAAAAGCAGGAGAAAAGTCCTCAGAGCTGAGCTCCAGCGAGGCAGCCGGGCATTGCTGAGCGTTTTTTCTTCCCCTCTAGACGCCAAAGTGACGGATATTCACAAGTTGTTTCCAATCTTTTGGCCTGTGCTGAACTGCAGAGACCGAGACTGGCCCATCCATTTAGGGAGCTGAGGGGGGGATATCTGGGGTGTTGATGACGACAGTCCCCCGGTCAAAAAACCGGGACGGTTTGAAGAGGTAGCCCAGTTTTTTCCCCCTCTCTCTCTCTCTCTCTCTCTTCTCTCTCTCTCCCTCTCACTCTCTCTCTCTCCTCCGTCCTTTCCTTCCTCAGATAACTTTTTTTCTTTCCTTTTCACACACACCAAAAAAAGAGGCTGGAGAGCAAGTTTACGCACGCCTACGCTGAGGAGGAGAAGAGGAAAGAAAGAAAAAAAAGAAAAGAAAAAGAAAAAGAGTTCAGATAAAGTGTGCAGAGACAGAGTGTCCCGGTGGTGAAACATCTGCCGGCCAGTCGTGCACCATTTCGCACCGGAACGCTCCGCCGCGCCACATGAAGCCACCGGCTGCCCCGCACTTTAGACCCCCCCATCCCAACCCAGTCCCTCTCTGCAGAAACACACACTGTTATATCACCTGCATCCCACCTCTGCAGCTGATTGTTCACACTCTTTGTGTGTGTGTGTGTGTGTGTGTGTGTGTGTGTGTGTTCCTCTAGGAGGGTGACACACTGCTCCACATGCGCGTCTTTGCGCGCTGGTCCATGTCAGCGATAAGATAATAAAGCAGAGGTGGCGGGAGGTCACAAAAGTTTCCGATGCCACACGGCCCGAGGAAAAGTGGGACTTTTCATCTGGGTCTACGGGAACTTGACATGTACTGTAGGTTACATAAATGCACCCATGACACACTGTCAGGCTGTCAATGTAGAACCAACAACAAGCAATATAGAACGATGTTAACGGCGTGAAAATGTAAGCCAAGGTTGGTTCTGGCACTCTGGGTGAATGTAAAGGATTACAACTGAGGCTCACACAAGTTTCTATCTTTAAATAATGTTTGCATGTGCACTGGAACTAGTTTATTTGTAATAGTTCCTTTTATTGGTTTTAACTATGAAATTCAGCCTGAGTTAATATAAGGGCCTTAGAATAAATCATCTATTTTTAGTGCATCCCTATTTGTGTTACTTTATGTATCTTTATATATGCATAAAGAGAGATGTTTACATAAAGAAAAAAAGCTGAATTTTGATCTCTTATTTTGAAATTTGAAAAGTGTTTTCTGTCTCTCCAGATCAAGTCCAGACAGGAGGAACACTCATGGTGACCAAAAAAACTTTGTCAATGTGCATATTGATCTAAAAGAAAGACTGTAAACGTGGATAATCTATGCTGAGCCACATAAAGTACATTTAAAGGTAAGGTACAGTGCTGATGTCACGTTCAGCAGCGAGCCTGTCATCGCAACAGATTTAATACCCATTTTCCATGTCTACTGAACTCTCATGTCAACAAAGCATGCCTTGCATCATCTGATTTAATGACATCATGCAATTTGTATCTCAAGTTTTCATAATCTGGGCTAATCCTGCAGATGTCACTGTGAGCATATGTTCCATTTGCAGAAAGGGAACAAGTCCAACACCATCATTAGAGGCTTAGAAGGTGTGAAAACTGTGCAGGAGATTTCATCAGTGGAATGACAGCCTGTTAAAAACTTTGGATGACGGCTCAGGCGAACCAGGGGGTTTTTTTGGCCCCGGATCACCCCGCTGGAGTCCAGACTTACTTACTCAGACATGACCACGCAGAGGCTGAACCAACAGCTCTGGAATCCTTCGAAGAAGAGAAGGGATTTGGGGGGTCGAAATTAGTCTTGACTTTGGAGTAGTTTTAGGGGAAAAAAGGCGTATAGACTGGACGTGGTTCTCCCCCCAGAGTTCCTCGACTGCGTCTGGGCTCTGTTCATCTGGGCGACACCACCCTCCCCCCCTCATGCAGTGCCTGTGTTCCCATTCTGTGGCTAATTACTCCCATGCTCCCAGGATGGTCAATGTAGAGCAGGTGTGGGTTTACCAGTTGTCCCCCCAGGGCTGCAGAAAGAGAGGACTGGATGGTGATCCAGAGTTGTGCATTAATAAGCGATGGAAACTAACCACAGCATTAAGAGATGGAAACCATTAACGGCCTTGTAAGAAGTTTTATGCTCTTTTTCCATCCATACTGTTTGGAGTGTTTTTTGTTGTTTTTTGTGTGTGTGTGTGTGTGTATGTCTAAAAGCCATGATGACATTCCACGATATGGCATAGTATTCAATTAGAAGCCTTGTTTTTTCCCCCTTCTGAAATGAATAGCTCCACTCACAGTCTGTGGTTAACTCCACACACCAAAACAATTTTCTACTACAGTGCTCGCATTAGAACACTCTGTCCTCCACAACGGGAGTAAGAGGAAAACTTAAACACACTTTTGAATCCAATCAAACCCAACTCTTTAGTATGTTAGCGACTCGACGCTTTATTCGTATGAATAAAGCTAGCCCTCTTCAAAGATGAGGTTTATACAACTACAAACGCTCGAAACATGCACGTCTTCATTCTTTTCTCCCTCGTGCTGCACAGAGGCATGTTTGAAAAGCAAACTCTGAAATAACGGGCAGATAAATCCACCTACACAGTGAATCAGACAGAGACTTTGTGATCTGCCCGTTCGTCCGGTCTTTGAGGGTGGAGCTGTAAAAAAAAAGGAGCTTCTTCCACTGTGTTTCCAGCAAAGTCACAGCACAGCGTGTGGAGCCGCGGATGCCTCAGTGTGTGCTGTAATGTGGTCTAGCCATGCCAGCGTGCTGAGAAAATATGTGACTTTTTCATCTCCGAGATGCAGGGAGATGCAAAGCAGCTGCTGGTCTGCCCGGCAGCTTGAGGGAAGAGGAGCGTCTGCGTTTGCCAAGTTACAAACCAGCGACTCGGAGAAGTTGTTATTATGGTGCTCTGCCCCGTGTGAACGCAGGGGTTTTGGGACAGAAGGGTTCACAGTGAGCGCTGAGTTATGACCCAGGTCAGGCTCGATGAGTTTCACTTGAGCTTCCTTAAGAAAATGTGATTAGTCTGTATTGATTGTGGGAGTCTTTTCTGTGGCCGCAGCTGCAGCAGCACACTCCCAGGTCTGTGACTGTATCTGTGTCAAAGGTTTTCCCTTCCACGAAAGAGGTGAAAGAGGTTTATGTTGTTTGTTCCCTCAGATCTCAACAGTTTTAAACTAAATCTGCTGGAAAATTAAAGTCACAGTCTGACATTTGATTTACTTTTTTGCTAGTTAGATGTAAATCTCCCCTGTTAAAGTCTGATGGTTTGGCATCTTAATTGATCCACTCCGTCCTCTGTAACAACGTCACGTGGCTTCCTCCTGGGCTTTATCCCTTAAACATATCATTTTGAGGCGCTTGCCGAAATAACTGATAACGTTTCTCTTGGGTGGACTGTAACTTCTTGTCGTATGTGATGGAGTCTTGTCTTGTCCTGAGGCAGCAAGAAATAGTCCTTTGTCTAATCTTTGCTCTGCTACACATCTGAACTGAGATTTCATGTAATTTTTGGGATATTTTTACACATTTCTCCTAAAGCTAATCTAAAGCATTGAATTCTCTCAGAGGGCAAACATTTTCAGCTGGAGTGAAAGGTGAGGGTCAGCCATGTTTTTAGCTGCAGCAGATTAGTCCCGCTTGAGAACTAGACGGCGTCATGCATGACGGTGAATGATTGTGGACGTCTATCTGGCCCCATGTCTTTTAAATGTACAAACCTTGCAGTTAGATATTTAAGGGATTTAACCCTGCAATGGCTGCTTGTCATGGGTTTAACTGGATTTAACCAGATGCAAAAGTCTGGGGGGTTACAAATCAAGACTTTTGGGAGTCAGGAATTTAAGTTTCATTAAGATCTTAAAAGGCCCGAGTCTTTAGCTCTGGTCTGACTCACTTTTTAGTGGTCCATGTTTGTACAAAACATTCCCAGACAGGGTTAAGGTATTCTATAATAGAGGTTTAATGTTTCTAATTATAATGTGCTATCATAAAAATAACTCACTCAAACTAATGTCCATCCTTACTTGAGGCACTTTTAAGACGCTCTCCTCAGTGGCTCCTCTTCAGGACTTTGTTAACTTGCTCTCCTGCTTCCACAATAATAAACCTTGGAACCACAGCCTTTATATATCAAACCTTTAGCAAATAGGATATATTCCAAGGGATCGAATAGAGTTTAAGACAAGTATTTAAGAGCTCTCTATCAATTCAATCGGTATTTTTATCCCGCCTGCTGAGACTTTTCATTACCTTGCTCAGTGGAGTGTGTAATACCTAGCCTATCAGGGATTGTGTATTATTGCCTGCGGTAAATGAAGACGTGCATCAGCTGACACAGATTTAAGAGCATCCCTTCAAAGATTTTCACAGCTCTGTTATTATTGATCAAATCCCCGAGAGGATTGCGAGCTCGCTGGAGTCTCCGAGGTGTTTGTAATGCTGCCTTTATCCACACAAGAACAATCAAAGGGGACGGGCGGCGCACCCGTGCACCCCTTCGCACCGGCACCGCGCCTCCTCTCCAGAGCAGCTCTCTCATCTGCAGAGGGAAGCTTTTCACATGAAGTTCATTACATCCCCTCTCGCTGCCCACCTCTCAAAGCCGCTCTTTGTCCGCCGTAATCTCGGGATCCTTCAGAACCGCTAGCTTGAGTTTCACATTGGGGAGTATCTCAATGAGTCTGGAAAGGATTTCAAAGGCGAGGGGCCGCTATATCATCCAAGCATGGTCCTCATGTCCTGGGCTTATCTTGACCCGGAGTCAAGTTGGCCACATGCTGCAACTGAATAGCCCCTCTCCATATCCGAATGTTGTTTTAACCAATTTGTCTCTGTTGGTAGAGTTAAGAGAAGTGTACAAAACGGACACTGTGCTCTGCAAATGTGTTTGTGTTGCTGTGCATTTATCATAATACATCTCCTCGGACCGTGCCAGCGCCCGGACAAAAGAGGGACAATGTCGCCCATAAACAGAGATGATGCCGGAAGGAAACAAGTGTCACGACTATAAAAACTATTTCCAAAAGAAGAAGAAGAAGAAGAAGCGTTTCAATCTGGACCGCTTGGTTTCCATTTACAATAATCCAGGATAGGCTGTGGTGTGATAAAATCCTAACAACTTCCGCACTCCCCAAAGATAAGCCTGCTATGCACTTACAAGACGGGAAGTGATCTGGGATATCAGCCTTTCAAAGCGGGCCAGCAAAGCCAAGTGAGCTTCACTGATGTGCCGGCCGGTGGCTTTTTAATCCCCACACAGCCCTCCATTCTTGAGAGAGTGACCAATTTTTTTTTAATTAAGACCTTACCTGTGCACATCAAAAGGCAACCCAGATTAGTCTTTTGATCTGCCTAAGCTCCTTATTACTGTATATGGAATATGTTAAGATTTCGGCCCAACAATGAATCATCTGTTTTGTGTAAATGTATGCTGCTCCGTGCTCATAACCTGCTCCGCTTTCTCTCTCTCTCTCTCTCTCTCTCTCTCCGAAGCTGGCACAAATACAAGACAAAGAGGCCGTCCGGATATACGAGTGGGTTCTTAGCGGTGCGTATCTGGAGCAAAAGATGATGCCGAGATAAGAGGGGGGGCAAAGACAGGAAGCCGAGGAGGGAAGAGACAATTATTTGGCTCCGTTGTGCGACGTTGTTTAATTGAAAATCCTCTCAGTCTTTAAAATCCAAATCCTTGACACAGATGGATCTGGGTTTTTTTTTTTTTTTTAACCTTGGAAATGCAGACACAGGCTGTTAAATGTATTTCAATTATTTATTTTAGCCCCTCCAAAAAAGAAATAAATGGCACATACAGTGAATAAAAAGGTAATGCATTGCCTGTTTACAAAAAAAACAAACACAAAAAACCCCATTAAATTAAGAGCATAGCTAAGGCGTTAGGGTGTTATTACAATCTGCATGTGTCCTTGTGTCACCAAGTCACATGAAGATGAGTTTGCAATGAAGTCTCTCAAACATAAATCATTTCAATTTCATCATCAATCATCACAATCTTTTTTGCTTAATTTGTTTGAATCCATTATATACAGTGCAAATGTTTTGACAGGAAACAAAAAACAGCAAAAAGAGGCATCTGGAGGAAGGACTTCTGAATTTTTTTTTTCCTTCTGGCTTATCTTTCTGGTCTTAAGGCAGGATTCCTTTTTAAAGCACACTTCAAGCAACAAGTTCCACTAAAACAAAACACATTAGCCAGTTAAAAGAAAAGAAACTAATTAAACAAGAACAAGCGTGAGGACTTTTAAAGAAACACTATACAGTAAAAGTTATTCCGGAAATGTTGGCTCGTTAAATATGAACTTGAACGCGTCAAACAAAATCAGTGGTCTCATTGTTGCCACGTTTGAAAGCAAAGTTGTGTTCCTTAACCACCGACATGAGCTGCAGCGATTAAAGGGTATATTTATCTTTTATTAATCCGAGTAGTTTTTTTTTTTTAATCTAAGTGTTTGCAGCCCGGCCACTTTCCAACCATGAAGACATATTATTTGATTCCTGCAAATGGACCGTCTGTTTACAGGTGTTGAGAAGTACCACTGCATATGTAAAAGAAAAAAAAAGCCTTTTAATCGCTCCAGAGGAGGGCTGCATCAAATCTGATAATCTGCCTCAAGTGATGTCACTTGAGGTGGGGGCGGAGTTAGAAACAAGCACGTTTATTGGACCTCTGTAGCCTGCCAGTGACTCCTGGCAACATTAGCCTCTACTAGAATTACACAGCCCATATCGCGGGCGGTCGCGTTGCATTGGGTAATGTAGGCACCAGGTCTTGACAAAAAAAGAGGAGTGTGTAAAACAAAAATGCAAAAATATCTCTGGCTCGTCATATTTAAGGAAGTGACGATGAGCTGCAAAAAAGGAAAAAAAAAAACAATCATACATTGGCAGTTTTTACACTGCTGCAATGATTGCAAATGCAAAGACACAATAGCTTTAAAGTCAAATCAAACTAACATAAAAATTAATGACATGCTGTACTGTTAGTACCTGTATCATGACACATAGATAAATGTAAAAAAAAAAAAAGAAAGAACAGGTACAAAAGATGGACACATTACTAGGATTATAATGTCGCAAAAGAAACTCTGACCAGCGGCATCTGACACCAAAAACAGCCACTCTGATCAGCTTTAGAAAACTCAAGGACACATCAACATTTAAATAACAACCACTTTCATATGTACACAGGGAATCTTCAGAAAAATTGAAAACCTCAAGTCAAGCAAATGCACAGCCACTAATAACAGCTGTGCTGAGAAGAAAAGGACAGGGCTCAAGAAAAATATCAGGTCGCACAATAGCAAACAGTTGTGATGTACAACCAAAATTGCTGGCTGACAGCACAGTGGAATTTACTTCTCTCTTCTATAACAACATTTAACTCTCGTCTCATTCCAGCAGAAGTTTTAAGAAGTTGTCTCATCTTCAGAAGTGAGAACTCACTGATTTCTATAACCTTGATTTGAAAGAAACCAAAATTTATTAGTAGATCACGATTCTGTGTGCTATCATTAATTTAAAAAAAGGCACAAATATCAACTTCTAATATAGGAGCAACATCCTGCTAAGATCGAACATTAAAACACCTACAAAATGTCAACATTGCCAGTGAGTCTGAACTAAAAAAAAAAAAAAAAAAAAGCAAACATGAAGTGAAGGTATGCAAATAATAAGGGTAAATATAGTAGGCAAAACAATGTTAATGTAAATGTCTTTTATTCTGAAAAGCACAGTACTGTCTTGTTCACAGTGGTCCTCTCTCAGATGAACTCCCCTCGGAAAGGAAGTGACTGAATGTTTTGCTGTTGCCAGCGGCCTCGCAGCCTGGCCAGCGGCGTGTCCCTCGGGTTTTCGAACTCAGAGAAGCCCAGCTGGTTGAGGATGTCATAAACTCCGGCTCTGGCGGCCACCTACCACAGAAACACACAAAATGTTAATGAACAGGCAAAACTGCCAGCCAGGCTTTTTTAGACATTTTTTTATTTGTCCGTCATGACCACACAAACACTTTGACCACTGCTGTTTCAGAGCTAAGGCATGTTATCTGATGGTTTCCTACAATGTGCAGCTGTTGCAGTGGGACAAAAGGTATCTACTGTGGGTCTGAAACAGCAGGAAGTGGTAGAAGAGGCATTCAGATACTTCACCTCAGTAAAAATACACTTCAAGTTTAGTTTACCCATCACAAATAACACTATTTAGTCTGTGATCTCTTTAAAATAAAGTCCTCAAAACATTTACTGCCATTAAGGTTATTTCAGGTCAGACGTGGAGATTTAACATCGATAACAGAAAGCTTGCATTACAAGCTGGGAACAGTGGAGTGTGAAATATGTGGAAATTTATACAAAAACATACCATTGAGTCGTATTGAAGGTAAATATTGGTGCATTTTGGGGGATTGAAAAGTCAGGAAAATCTATTATCAATGAACTACTATCGAGTAAATATTAAAGTAAATACTTCATTTTTATCATTAGGGCTGACAATTATTTTCATCAGTGATTAACCACAATGCTTTTTGGGGGGGAGGTAATGAATTCATTGTTTAAAATGGTGACAAAGGTGTCGATTTGATGGACACTGGCTCATTTTGTCCACGTGTCAAAGTGTGACTATGAACACCCCCAGTTGTTCTCGACAGGAAGCCCAGTTCCTTTGCACAGTAGATGGCTGTTATCAGGAGTGTGAGCGAATGTGTGAGTGAGAGGCGGTTTTTCATTTACCACAGAATAATATAAATGGATGTACTTGTGTAAACTGTGACTGAAATGTAGCGGCCTAAAAGTACAAATTGATATAAAACTGAAATCCAACTACCTAACTATTGTATTTGAACGCAGTAATGGAACAGTCTTGGAACAACACCATGGATACAGTATATGTTGTTCAGTTTTTCTCAGGCTGAGTCATTACTGAACGAATGAGGACAGAGAGGGGCACAGCGAGATTTCCCTCAGGAGAGAGAGAGAGAGAAAGAGAGACAGACAGTTCAGTGTTTGTGTTAAAGCGGCAGGTCACGCTGACTCACGATCGGCCGTGGCTGTCAAACACCGGAGGACTGATGGGAAGCACCACGGACAACCAGAAACATCTGGTCATAAAGCCAAACAATACAACCAAATGCTAAACAAGGCCCGCAAACATGGGCTTGCCTGGAAAAAACTTTGGAAGTTCAAATGCCAAATTGAAGTGCCACAGCTTCAATTTGGGTGCTTGCCCATTTTATTCTGCAGGGGACGGCATCATTTGATAAAGAATATATAAAAAGAAAGAAGAAAAAAGAGTCTGCTAGATTTTTCTCTGTCTATCAACCTGTGTATAGATTTTCACATCACATCCCATTTTCACAGCTCAGTTTCTGGGGAGCACACGCGTGTGGGAAATCTCTTGCAGCTTGCGTGCTCAGCTTGAAGTCGAAGCAGACCGAAGCGGCTATTCAGTGGAAGGCAGCACGGCCTAAACCCACCATGCCTATTTGACCTCCATCTCCCTCCCTCCCTCTTTCTCTTCCCTTCCAGCGGTCAAGAAGTCTGCAAATTTATAGCGGAGAGGAATGCTGAAGAGGAGGGGAGGTTTAAAAACATCCTAATTTGTGGACGCATGCTTAGAAATTACGGAGAACTGAAGAACACGAGTGTGGTTATGTTCTCGGGGCAGTGAGGTAATCCTGTATGGAGAGTCGCTCAAGGATGCTTTCAAAAAATGCACCATCAGGTTGAGTGCTGCGGGGGATAATGATGGAACAATGAACAGGAATAATAGTATCAAGATATCCCTCTCGCTAACAATGATTATAGCTTAGCTGGCCAGATTTTGTGCAGAAATAAACACGGGGCACCGCAGAGTGTGGTCTAGATTACCGACTCGCTGACCATGCAAAAATCACATCTTACAATAGATATCGTGTAACGCTAACATTTTGACTGGGTAGAGTTGAAACTGGTGCAAACTTAAAAACCTTTCCTCTGCAATCACGCTATGAAAATATAATGACGCAGCTTTTAATTGCTCGTCTTAATTCGGCTTTTTATAGCAAACGTGAGCTGAAAGAACTCACATTAATGTCTGCTGCGCTCCTGGCCGGATGCCAGGCTGGATGCTGTCTGAGCTCTTTGGTGGGAACAAATGAGTGGGTGCAGCTGAGCCATTAGTCAGTGGATGGGACTCCGCGGAGGGGTTGTGCGTTTGCGCTCTTAACCGGGATCCTAAACCTGACTCATCTACTCCACAGAGCAGCTGTCTAAACAGGCTATAAGTGAAGAATCTGAATCTGAGTCCTAAGACTGGTTCATCTGCTCACAGTGAAATCTAGTGATTTAAGATTTCCAAAAAGGGGAGGCTGGAAGCTGAGGCCCTTATTTTGCCATCTACATTCTTCCCACTGTCTTTCGTGTATCCAGTAACACGGCTCCTAATGAAACCTTGACCCTGAAAGGTGAGGATGCCATCAGCAGTCAGGCAGGAGTCACATGGAGTTACAAAAGAATTGATTTCACTGTTGACATTGAGAGAAGAAAAAAAAAAAAACAAGCATCAAAAACTGTTTCACATAACTCTTCCAACAAAATCCACTTCTCTTCAGTCTATCTATTCTTTCTGAACGGTCCAAACACACCTTGAAAACTTCTGCAGCCACACAAAGATATACTTACGTGTGCTAACATGAGCAAGCTCACAGTGGCAATGCTGGCATGCCGACGTTTACCTGGTTCACTATCCTACTTTTGCCTGCTAATGTTTGCTTTAATTAGCACAGACACATGCCACATTTATAGCATTTTGCCTCCTAATGTGTATTTCTTATTTCTTTCACTTTGATCTGATCTGCTTCACTTCCATGCATATGTGTCTATATATTGAAAAGCTTGTAACGCCCATGGTTCTCATAGCTCCCTTGGGTGCCGCTGTGGTGGAAATTGCTGCTGAAGACAACCGCATAAGATGTGAAAAAGCAAAGGATCAATACATCTGCACACAAAGCAGAACAAATCCAAACAGATCTGATCTTCTCGGGGTAAAACACAGCATCTTGCCCCCACTGGTCGGATGGCCTTGAAGTAGCTGCTATGTGGTGACAAGCCTTCTGGGTGACAGTGAGCAGGAGCTGTCAGAACGATGGCTTTCATGTTGCACTGCAGAGATCACAAACGGCAGTGCTCATTTGGCGGCTGGAGCGGTCGGGGAGGAGCAGGGCAGCGAGGAGGCGCTGGTCTTTCCCACAGTCGGCTATCTCAAAGGCTGCACATACCGTGCCGGTGCAGGGGGACAGGGAGGCCTCTGTGCCACACATCAAAACAGCTGGAGTGACTGATAGGGTACCTCTCCTGCAGGCATCCAAGGTATGCACTGTACACAAGTCCTGCCATTGTGTAAAGGGCCACGATGTGGATTAGCAAACATGGATTTCAATTCCAATAACTCCTCTGATGTTTCTTCTCTGATCTCACAACACGGCTACGAGGCGACACGGGCTAATGACGCCAGAGACAATATTTGCCTAATGTGCGCACAATATGGCAGTAAGCGCCATTTACTTTTCTAATACATGAAGTATTTACACACATGTATATGCATACATTGTGTGGCTGCTGCGCGGCGATCAGCATCTTTGATCGCGCAGTGGAACAACGCAAAACAACGCACACCTCTGCGTTAAAAACAATTTGACTTAACAGAAGTAGCAAGACCAAATGAATCAGAGGCTCCATATCAGCTGGCACAGGCTGCTGCCTTGCATGACTGGGAACACTGTGCTCCTGCTTTTAACCGCTTTGGAGATCAAATTAGTCCACGCACACACAAACATGCACGCCCAGCCACAGAGCAGGATGCAGGACAGTCTGTACCGCTCAGATCTACTAGGTTGTGTAACCACAGCTCCAAATGCATGACCAGAGATGGCGGTGACCCCCGACCGCCGCCTCTGGCGTGGCAGTTTGTCATTAGTGATCCTGCCACGGTCACTGGTGATAGGCTAATGATTGTGCCTTTGGGTTGTTTGGGTCAGATTGGCTGGGCTGCTGCCAGATTCTGCTGCAACTGGGCCACAGCACAGCACTGATGGCGATGGGGGCAAAATGTATCACAAGACCTTCTTGCACCAGATCTGTGGGTTTTTTTTAAATTACTTGTTTAATTCAAATCAAACAAACAGAAAATTGGTTCCTAGAAGGAATGTTTGAAGGTCTGAACATTTTTCATTTTTATCTAGTTTTGGGGAGGCGTAATGATTATGTCTCATGTTTCGGAGAATCACTATTTTTGTAAGGACACTCTGTAAGATGAAGTGAATTCTGCTGCACAATAATTTTCATATAGACTGCAGCTTTCTAGTCAGGTTGCTGTCAGCTCGACAGTGGACGATAAATCAGCAAACTTTCATTTTCATTCTGAAAACAGCTTTAACACTTTTTAACACTTCATGTTAGATTCATATCCTTGTTTTCTCACTTCAGCATTTTTCACTCAGAGCAACAGATGTGAAAGACAGACACAAACCTGCAGATGGTGAAAAGAGCAAAATCTGCCTTAATACATGGAAAAATAACCAACATCTGGGGTTCAAACACCTATGATGCCGTTGACATCTCCTTTGTCCTTTCCATTAGTCTCTCATGGGCTAAAAAATCAATCAGAATAAAGATCATTTTAAGATGACACCTAATCCTAACCCTAATGTCAGGAGAATGGTTGCCTGAGCAACCATTTCACAATGCAGACCCTGACTGGTTCAGATCAATTTCCACCTTCTGTAGGTGCAACGCAAGTGAGCAATGTTTTGCCTCTAAGAATGAATTAATTTGTTTTTAATTTAAACATCTTTCCTGTTCAGTTTGTGTGTTACAGAGTCTGGTGCTGCGACAGGTTCTTTCTGTTCAGTCTGCACAAACCAGTGCTGCTCCTGCTGGAAATGAATATGAATCCAAAGAATAAAATGGAAAGCTCATGGGAGATTGGGTATTATTGGATAACCTTCCCTGCATGTAGTTAACATTTTAGCAATGCGCACTTCAGGTATGTTCCTGCAGACACCCCCTCTCTGGGACCATAGGCTGCATATTTAAACATAAATATATATATTTCACACTGTGTGTCTGCCTGAAAAACTCATGCTGCGTATTCATGACATCCTGGGTCTGAATCGAAGCGGGGGACCTTTTCAAATGTTATGTAACCCTTCTGTCGCACACTACTCGCTCACTGTCAATCACATACTGGAAATGTACACAGCAGAGACCGAGGGACCAAAGACTGCAGGACAAATTTATTGATGACATTCAGAATGTGATAGTCTTTATGTGTGTGCCAATTACAGGTGGTGCTGCAGATTTAGTTCATGCGACGGCTTTATCCAAAAAAAAAAAAAAAGTTCTTTAGTATTGGAGTGACTGCAGCGACTGAGCACCCCCAGCAGGTTTCCAGCACATTAACGCAGCTCGCTGTGACCGATGATGGGTGACGTGGTGACGTGACGCTCTGAGGTATCATCAGCTGTAGTATGTGGCCAAGACTTGACCTGCACCAGCAGACCAGTTAGCTGTTAATTAAACTTCTGTTCAGTCAGCAGATAATGTCATATGACGTCTCCAGCTCCTCGCTCATTAATTACACTGCTCACTCCTGGCTGAGGTGTACCATTAATTCTCAGATCATTTCTTTGTAATTTCTCCTGTTCCCTTGACAATACAAACTGAAAACCTCCTCCGTGTTTATTTGCGGACCTGATCTATTCAGTTCAAGAGTGATGTCAGCAACTCTGCTTTGCCTTTCCAAATGATGTTTAGCCTAAATGATGACACCTCCTTCAAAAGTTTGCACATTGAAAGTTTTGCAGCCTTTTAAAATGACAGTCATCTGTGGATTAGAATTAGCACTACATGTACAACTGTGTTTGTCAGACAGGAAACATGGTGGACGTTAATGCTCAAGTGAAAGCTGTCACGCCTGAAATAGCATGAAAACCTCCGTCTGTTCCACAGAAGAAAATGACTCATTTGATATATTGCGCTGCCATCTGAGCGATGCTCTCTGCACGGTTGATGGATGGCTTTTGATGTACCGGCCTGCTTACAATTTCCCACCAGGCTCAGACTTCTTAGCTGCCAGGGCGGTGGCCATTTCTGTGGTCCAGCTGAGACACAACCTCAGGTGTTCATGGACAGATAAGACTGAAGTTTGCGCATTTTGCAGATCGACCAATATGAATATTAATCATACTAAGTGGCCAACTAATCAAAATTTCCTCTATGCTTTATAAGAAATCATAACTACTATTATGGTCACCTAGGCTTAGAAATGTAGAGTGTAATTAAGTAACAACACTTTAAGAGGCTGAATGGACTAAGTGGATTGACTATAATGCCACATGCTAATAAAAAAAACCCTCCAGATTAGAAAAGACAGGATGGGCACAGAAAATGTAGTAGTAAGAATTAATAATGTTACTTTGAACTGAGACTGTATAAAACTACACAAAATAGAACTTTTATCTGTATTTATCACAGAAGAGGCAAAGAGGTGAGTTGTTTCAGTAGTTTGCCTGTATATCAAAATGCATTGGTAAGTGGTTGACTCATCATCTAAAAGGGCAGCATAAGAACATTAAGAACAATTTAGCCTTTGAAACATGTTCAGCACATCTCCACAACCATTCATTTGAAGCAGATAACATTTGGTGGTGGCTGAGTGCCCGCCTGAACTTTTCCTCTTCCGTCACTTGTGTTTGGATTACAAAAGTCCTAAGAAAATGTTCTTAATTTACACTACATTGCAGGGAAATTAAAGATTTTCCTCAGTTCGCACTTGAAACTGAAGCACAAATAGCGTTTTCTGTTGCACACTTTAAAGTAGAGTATTCGTGTTCCCCGTGTGCATGCCTATATTTTCTCATGGCATAACTGGGCCATTAGAGTCACTCTGATGCACCACATATATTTGCTATTCAAAACAGGAAGAATTTGCCCCGACTGACCGCACATAGTTCTCTGACAATTGTTTTCACAGCTATTATTCCAGCCTATTTTGGAATTCCGCGTTTTTTCTTTGCGTTTATTCCACCTCAATAAAAGACAAAGACGGAAGAGATTTTCACTCAATTATTTTCCAACACTCTGGGCTCTCTCGCTGTGTTTCTCCAGACCATCTGCTGGCAAAATAGAGGAGAAAATGGCAGCCGAGTTGCAGGCTGAAGTCCAAATCATCAAACCAAGGCTGGTTCGTTTTGCTTTTAGCATAATAAGCATTCAGGCACTTGGTGATGACAAACCGAGAGACTTCATCATTCAGGGTAGAAAAAAAGGCAGAAATATATTTATTCTGAAATATATCTATGTATTAAAGGAGCTATGAAAAGCTGTGATAACGTCAAGATAGCTAACAACTTTTAATTAAACCACATGCAGATTTATTATAAGTTCACTTGTAAAAACTCACTCTGCCAAACTTATTTGTTGTTGTTCTTTAACCACCATGTGAGTTTAACATATTGCAACATACATTTTAATTGCAGTGTGTTTCTGTGAGAGTGTGTGTGAGTGTGTGTGAGTGTTGGGTACCACTTACAGACTACTCATTTGTTTGGAATGCACATAAATTCTCCACTTTACTGTAGGGCCACAGCTGGCCAAACGATTAATGTACCAACAAAAACACACAGTGCCGAGACGTTATGAAGTTCAGTGTGTGAAGAACCAGACCACAATAGAACCAGAACCAGCTTGTAAATTCCAGGGGGAAGATCCAAATGAAACTCTGGTAACGAGTTCATAATGTGCACAAACTGAATGTGAGAAAAAAAAAAGCCCCTTGTTTCCCGTTCTTTTCCCGAGATGTTATTGACACATGGCGGTACGGCTAATTAAATGTTTGATCCCCGCCACTATCTTAATGAACCTGCAACAGACAGCAAATCTACCGCAGGAAGAGCAGGCAAATGACAAAGTGCAAATTGGTCTCGAAGGCCACTGGCAGGTCTTGTCGCCCTCCTCTCGTGCCTGAAGGCGACGCCTGCCGTGTAGATGGCTTAACTTGCACGGCTTCTCTGGTATTTTTCCTGTGGTGATTTGAAGGAGGACTCACTGGCAGCAGGATTAACTTGACATTTCCGTCTCATGCAATTCTAATTATGACACAAGCCAATCAACTTAATGGTTGAAGAAGAAGACGCGTTATCTTTTTTTCTTTTTTGTGGCTGAGTCCTCCTTAGTTATCAATCATAATCCCTGTAAATTCTGCCTGCATTTGCGCATTGTTGTGCATGTTGTATAGTATATGAAAAGAATAGGTATATAAATATCAAAAGGAGGTAGAGCAGAAAATAGCAGAGGTGACGCAGAAATCCTGTACCTGTTCCATCCAGAGAGTGAAGGAGCGCTGCCAGGAGTTTTTCTTCTCTAGATGCAGGTATGTATTGAAGAGGATGAGGTAAATGTAGCGCTCCAAATACTGCAGGCTCCTCAGCAGCAGCTGCTGACTCTCCTTCTCCGTCTTACAGCTTTTGATCTAAGACAAGAGGTAAACAAAAAGGCACAGAAGCAGCAATGCATCATTTTTACATTTGTACATCTGTCCCAAACATCAAAAGCTGAGCAGGCTGTCTCTGTTGTACTATCACTGCTTCAGTATTTGTAACTGCCTTGTGCATGTGTTTGCATACAGCATATCAAACTCTAAATCAAAGTGGATTAAGAGGAAATGTTTTGAACATTTCATCAGCCTTAAAAAGTCTGTAAGAGAGGCTCAAGAGGGACGTGGGTTAAGTTTGTTCCGCTCAGTTCAAGTGCAGTAATTCACAGGAAAAATCACCAAGATGTGATTCACGGGTCAAAAACAAAAACAAATGGCTTTTTCAACAACTCTCCTCATTAACTCCTCAAGTTTTACTAACATTTGTTCTGTTTGTGTCCTGCAAATATCCTAGAAATAAATAAACCCACAATCCTTAGGTGGCATAATGTGAAACACAAGAGATCACTTTAATTCTTCTTATAATCTTTAGGGCAATGAAACAGTGACAGTCAGCTGTCGAGGACATGTGTGGCAAACTGGATGTGTTTTAAGCTTATATAATGTGCTCGTTCCTGCGCTGTGTTTGTCCGATATCCCCTCAACCCCCACGTTGGCTGACATTGTTTCCACTTAGCGCCAACGTAACATTATTTATCTTCATCTCCCCCTCGGGCCACAAGCTCCACCAACAGCGGGTCCGTGTCCTCTAAAGTGTAGGCCAAACAGCAAACACGTTTTGTGAGCAATGCATCAATGCCTTTGACTAATCTATGAGAAATACGCAAAACAAAAACAAAAAAACACACATAAGACTAAAAAAGAGGAAGCGCCTAGCAACCCATTCACACTGTCACACGCTTACCTCCCACTCCACAGTACCAAAAAAAAAAAAAAAAGAAGAAGCAACAATCATGGTCATTTAACAGAAGAAACCTTAGAGGTTATATATTTTAATTATTATACTATAATATAATAATATTTAAATTTTCATCCTTAAAGCGGTGGAGACGGGAGAATGCAAATACCCCCATAAAGAGTACAAAAGCTGCCAGAGGCCAAACATTCAATATCATCTTTGTATGTTTCATGCAATTCATTCAAAAGTGTGCTGAGCTGTCGTGTCACCGTGCTTCATTAATTCTAAAGGAAATCAAACGTTTCTTTTCCCACACACCCACCTTAATGGAATTTGCAAAGGCAGGACGCATTGAAAGAAATATATAAAAATGTATATAAAAACATCCTTTAAAAAGTGGACCTAGTTTAAGTTTTAATATCAAGTAAAAACATTCAAAATTCCAAAGTCAAATAATAATCCTCCTTTGTCTGTTGCAAAATTTAACATTATAAAATATATAATGTGTACACATTGTTTGAATGAAAAACTGATAAAACATATTGCTTTAAGCAACAAAGATAGAATGCTAATGGACAGCTTGCTCTGATTATTTTCCCCTCTTCAATAAGTCTTTATTGGATTAAATTTTCTTTAAACCCAAAAATAAATTGCCAGGAGCTAAGAAGCAACCTTCGAAGGACAGAATACACTCATACTTTATACTTGTTTGACAAAACTGGCTGCTCACAATTTAATAGTCAGGTAAAATAGAACCATCCGTGTGCCAGAGAACCAAAAAAAAAATGTGGTAAAGGAAAAAGATGCATAGATGGTGGGTGGTCACAGTTGTCAAAGTAAATAAGGTCCTGGTGTCCTGACAACTTGAAACTACTAGGAAAGATTTAAAGAAAAAACTTCTACAGTCAGACCATCCTCTGCTGTCATATTCTTTCATCTTCACTTTTATCTGATGAAGAAACCCGCTGGCTGCCTTGACATTTGGAGAGAGCTCAGTTCATAAGCTATCAACAAAAAATGTCACACAACAGCTGTTCACAGAGCTGTTTACACCGGGTGCTGCCACACACCCTTAAACTCCAACTGATCTATCAATAAACTATAGTCACATGACTATCCCTATGATCATTACTAAATGTCATGACACACTACAACTGTGCAATTATCCAAAGTCTGAGACGCTCCCATAACTCAAGAGACAAGATAACAGTATTCTACCTCACAGTCAACAGAAGGGAGAGAGGAGAAACATGTCACATGAATGCATCCGTGTATAAAGTACGACTTAATAATAAGTTTCGCTTATGTAACCATGCAAAGCAGAACTCAGCAGAGAGGCGGCTCTGTTGTGACGGCACCTTTACGTTCCACTCCTGAGAGAGTGAGGTCGGTAATTGGGTCGCTCTTCAATTACAGGCTGTGAGCCGCATGCAGACAGGCTTTCATCAGTGAGGCGAGTCAGTGTCAAGATGCTGTTTTCCCCCCATTTCTTCTTCTTTTTTTTTTTTTTAGATCTTTTTCTGATTGCTTAGAGCCTTGAGCACTTCCAGGCATCAAGCGAAAAAAGGTCTGCCGTCCAGCTGTGTGTCTGTGTGGCGGAGTGCGAGGTGTGCGCTGGATTGGATAACATGCCAGTCGGGGTTAAGGGAGAGTAACAAGCGAGGACTAGCGCGCCTCGATGAGCTGTCAGTGGTTCTTTAGACACTTGACATTAATGAGCGCTGTGACCGCTTGGTGGTCTTTGTTCCTGAAAGTCTGATCGCCACGTATTTGTCCTCATAAAAGCCGGTATGTCACGGCGGCAGCGTGTTCGTCCAGTGTGGATCTGCGAGCCTCGAAAACAACCAATCAGCGCAGCCATAGTGGGTCTTTTTGATGGGTAAAACAGAGTTAGAGGCTTATCTGCTCGCAGTTTGAAGCATATCGGGGAAGTTCATTAAATGCACTGTGGGGCTGCGTGGCGAATAATGAAAGTTTGCCAAGTAGGTGGGCTAGCACTCAGGGTAATTTGAAGTGAGCACAGTGCACCATAAGACGATCGTTCCAGAGATGAATGACGCAACAGAGAGAGAGAGAGAGAGGGAGAGAGAGGAGGGGGAATGAGTGGGGTTTCCTGTCCATTCCCAAACAGCCGTGGTCGGATCCCAGTTTTCCGAGCGGAGGAGAACCTCCACCTAGGCAAACAACGGATGTGCTGTCTGTTGTCCGTCACGCAGGCCACAGAAGGACAAAGAAAGTATCTCCAGCATAAACACACAAACCGCACTTTCTCTAATCTTTCTCACTTACACACAAACCGCAAACGGCAGGGCAGGTGAACCCGATCACCCTGTGCGCCCTGCTACCCAAGGGGGCTTTCAGCATTTCATCCCACAGCCTTGAAAATCCACAGTGCCAAAGCCTGGCAGCAATCTGAGCACAAGCCGAGCTCAAATACCGAGCTCATAACACACACACACGCAAAGAGGAATACACACACGCACGCTTAGATCAGTTTTCACAGATTACATAATTCGCACCTCCACAATCTGCAGAATCATAATTCTGCGGCTGCCATCTGTCTGTCTACATCCACCGAGCCATATGTGTGTGTCTGAGCGGCCTCTCGTGCACTCTCAGAAATTCCTTCTGAAAACAATGTTGAGGAATATGCGGTGAAGAAACAGAGTAAATTTCTTCCATCCCATGTAAAAGAGACAGCCTTGAAAGCTTAAGATTTACATGGACCACTTTTTTTTTTACAGTTCTGGGACAATGCTGCTCTGTGCCGATAACCATATCCACTTCTCAGCAATTTGTTTTAACAAGTTTATAACATATTACTCGCTACACTGACATGAAAATGTCCTCTAATTCTACTATTTCATAACGTTTTAAAGTTAAAAGATCAAAGTGTCTTGCTGAGTTGGCGAAACAGAGGGAAGGGGAGGAGGAGGAGAAAAAAAAAGTGGTAACTACAGAATCCTCTCATCTCGCCTGGCCTTTCAGAACAAAGTGGAGGCGACTCCCTCGCTATCAAAGGGGAGAGAGCCGTAATTCAGCGGGCCACTAAGGTGTGATGATGAATATCCTCAGCGCCACTCGGTCCTGAGTGAAACGGGAAGCTGGCCAAACGCGGAGCACATACCATTGTTGATAGTGCAGGAATGCTGGCTGGCTTTAAGCGTGAACAATGTGACAGCGAGAGAAGTGGTAAAGACGCGGCGAACGTTACAGCTGATGAGAGAAGCGACGGCTTTCCTTTAAATATGTTGCTGGAAACTTCTTCAATACAAGAGGTTAGAAATATTTGCATATAAAATCTATGGTATATTTATTTTTACACACATAACACACACTTAAATCATCATTAAACTGGACTTTTTTGCACATATATAGGGTGTGATTTGGGAGAAACAGGTAGACTGGATCTATCTGAAGTGAAAAAAAAAAGCCTATGAACCGAGGAAGAACAAATCTGTTACCCTTGGACAGGCCAGTCTAGCTGCCCCCCCGCTACTAGTCTTTAAGTTAATCACCTTCTGGCTAGAGCTTCATATTTGTCAGTCATGTCAATATGCGACATATAAGTCTTGTATAAAGGCTGATTTGTTCAAAGACAGACATGAGTTGTATTTACCTTCTCATCTAAAAAGAAAGCATGTAAGTATATATCCTAAAATGTCAAACCACTTCTTCAAATGTCGACATTTCTTGACAGCTGACTTGAGATGCATAATTATGTATTTGTTACACATGTGCAGCAAATCAATTGTTTCTCGTCTGTAAGTAGCTAGAGACAGACGTAGGGAGGATGAGAATGAAAAAAGGGGGCAGAGGGATAGACAGAGATGGTTTTTCCTGTTGCTTTTCAGCAAATGCAGACATTGCACAAGACAGTGTTGATAAACTGTGTCAAGTATGGCCACAAAGCACGTATTCCTACATGTAACAGCTGCAAACTTGTATTAAATATGCTGTAAGACACAAAACATTTTTCATTTTCATTTTCATGAAGTGCTTTGCTCATAAAATGGATGGATGTAAAGGCAATGCAACCACATCCGCATAACCCTTTGAGGTAAAGTGCCTCACGGAGTGGCAAATAGTTTTAAAGCAGTGTTCAAATGTTCACTTTCACTCAGTGATAGGGACTCTTGATTTTCATGAGTGGATTTAGCATTCCATTAAAATATTCCCTGCATTTTTTATTGCATATTTGTTTGTGAGTCATGTCAATATGGAACAAATCAGACTTACATAAAAGAGCCAGTTCACACTACACTGCCCCCCCACCCCATTCCCCCCTTAGAGCAGAAGCAGGTAACTTATTTGAAAATTACTTCTGGGTATATCACTGTGTCTTGACGTAAGTACACGAGGTAGATAATCTGTGAAAAACAACTGCAACCTCTGAGGCTATTTGACAAGATTTCACCGCCCCTTAATAAAAACAACCAATCGGAGCAGAGTACCTGACAGCAGCTCCTCTCTACCGCACACACACAGACTTGGAGCAGACATTGAATCAAGGAATGAGAAAACAGTTTATGTGTAAGATAAGTAAACAACAGTGGAGCAATGAAGGAAAGCAAGCTAAAAAACATTGATCGAGTGAGGCTGCAGGGAGGGGTTTTGGAGGCGAGCTGGTGTGAAACTAGAAAGAAGAGAAAGCATCTGAGAGTTGGGCTCATTCACATTTTCAAGCAAAGTCAAGTGTCCTCTGAATCTTTTCAGAGCTTTAATATGATGCCTTTTGAAGGTTAAAGGTTTTCAGGCAATCATGGCTTTCATTATGTGAAAACAATGACAAAGTAAATGGATTTTTTTCACCATTATCCAAAGAGAAAGGTGCTTTGCGGAAACAAAACAATGCGCTCAATCATCTGTTCGAGCGATTTAATACTCCTCCCGGTGACTGTTGCGTTCTCTGCCTATTAATTCACCATGCCGGGGTTCAGACAAAAGTTCACAATAATCCCCCGGATAAGCGTCACAGCCTGGAGCCTGCAGGTGAAGGTGTATTAAAGATAAACACCACCAACTTATGAGACGTGCTGCCTGACCCGTGACTATGACTTGTGTAAACAGGGACGCTGTGTGTCATAAGATTCGGTACGAAAGGTTTCCACATGTCAAGCTGTCCGACATGTGGCGCCCGTGATGTGAGAGCGCTAATACGTCCATCTGTTTGTCATCCTGTCAAAACTACACACTCTAAAAGACCAGGCAACAATGATGAGTGCTCAGTATTCATACAAAACAGGCTAAAATCATGGCAATCATGTGAACAACCACCCTTCTCCATCCACACACACACACACACACACACACACACACACACACACACTACACGCACAGACAGACAGAAATGTGAGTCGATCACTAGCTAGCACTGCTGATTTATCAAATCACAGACATTTCGCGCAGTGGGGTGTTTGCAGGCACTAGTCATTTCTGTCTTTCTCTGACGGCGCATCTTTCAAAGTCTGTGTTGTTTTCCGTGTGAGGGCCGAGCACAGAGAGCGCTGACATTCGTTGGCCAGTTTGTCATCTCGTCTCTTACCTCTTGCACAAAAAACGACTGTGAAAAACGTGTCAGTTACGTACGTCAACTGTTTTGTTACCCTGATGATTGTCTGATGACAGTTGCAGCCAAAAACAAACAAACAAAAAACACACCATGCCCCCTCAACCATCATTTTCCATTGCCCTAAGCTGTCGTGGTGCGTCGGGCAGCGTTGGCACTAAATTTACACTTCCTGGCCAGCCGAGCAGGTTGAATCAGCAGCGGAGGATCCCTGCTTGGCTGTCCAGTGAGGTGAGCTAGTTTATAAATGAGGAAAATAATTGGACAGAAAACATTATGCTATTTTTGTGTGTTTCCTCACAGCTGGCACTTCTGGCTATATTCTGCAGCAGGAAACAAACTCACAATTAGACTGGTAGATTCAGGGTCTATGAGGACAGATTAAGTAATTTTAAGAGGATTTGGTTCTTCTTCAGTGAACGGCTGGAAAAAAGAAAACATTGAACCTAACTTCATGATGATTTTCAACCATCTGTGCCTCATTGTGAACTTTATTTCTTTTTATGAGAAATTAAGTAAATTAAACTCACTGATACTTTAATTAAGTGGGGCTCATGTACAAAGAAAGGTAATACAGGGCTTTGAGGGAGCACCAAAGTTTAATCTGAAAGGTGGCAGACAAGCGTTGAAGATCGACCTTTCTGTGGGCTTACGAAAGCGACGGCTGAATTGAGAGGCGCGTGTTACCGAGAGGTCCGTCTGCATGACATATGGTGCCAATTACCAGCTGATGGGGTTGTCGAGGTAAAAAGGCCAATCCATATTGGCCCTTCCCACCCAGGTTTGCACAATCAGCCATTCATTAGATTTTGCAAGAACACCTCCCACCCAAATCCTAAACCAAACCCCAACCTGTCTAGGGTGGACAGGCAGCCTACACATGGCCCCTTGATTCAACGCACAGACAACTCAAAGTATACATGCTGATTTTCAGATAGGTTCATTAAGTGGATCCAAATCAGAAGCCTACTGCCGTTTTTGGAACTTCTTTCAATACAGGCTGAGTTTTTGTTGCCAAAGCTAACTTATTTTAAGCTTGTATAACTTGATGATAATAGGATGGTGTACAAGATGCTTAAATGAAACAGTAATAGAGAAAGCTTAAAGATAAAACTTTTCTGTTCCTCTCTGCGGATCTTTGTCTCACATGGACACACAGACACGGAGACACTTACAAGTGGACGAGTGATTCATTGTCACCTTCACAGATCCATTGCGCTGGCCTTTCCTCTGACGCCGCCAAGTCAGTACATGACTAAAAATGGTTAATGATCTGTATGACTCCCATTCCGCGACATCTCACACTCACACTCAGCTCTACGTTGTCAAACAATGGGAACGCTTTCATCAGTGTAAACCTTGCGTTGCCTTCTGTGAACTCAGATGCACTCAGATAACATGTTTTCATGCTAAGAAGGCTCTAATTCACATGTGTTTGGAAGTTTAAGAGGGATTTGATCTGAAAGGTGCCCTATGGGGTTTTCTTGTAAACAAACAAGTTGCTTTCACTTTAACTCTCACTGTGTCCTTGAGGCAAAACGCTGAACTCATTTCCTTCCACATGAAATGCTTGCATACCGACTTTTTTTTTTTTTAAATCTGGTATTGTATACATCCATGTTTTTCTTGCAGTCTTCTTCCCTGCCTTTTCTGGTGCATTGCTCACCTGTAAATCAGTGGTCCGGTACGATACCATCGGCACGGCTGTACACTGTGTCACCCATGTCCTTATATAAGTGCGCAAAATAAAGAAAATGTTAACCCACTCACAGAAAAACACGCCAATGGATACCTTTAATATGCTAAAACGTTGCATGAGACATTTAGCGTATTATGATGTTAAAATGTTAGCTGGTTTGAGTGGCATGCAGCAGTATTCTGGTAGATCAAAAAGGCACTTTTGCTGAAGAGGTAAAAGGGGTAAAATTGCTTTTCTTTCATGCAACTACAACCTTGCTTATTTTCAGAATTTTCAAATGACTTTCTTCCTCACTAAGAAATTATTATTATAACACTATTATTCTGCTTTCTTGTGAATGCAAATACAAGAATGGTGCTACAATACAGTGCGCCTGCATGAAAAATAATAATATAATAATAATATTGATTTTCCTCTACATTGGGCATCATCTCTCCAAATCTACTGACCATTATTCAGGTTGCATGACCAGCTGCTGAGGCAAAATACTGTTTTCTCTCGGTTCATAAATAAACCAATAATGGCCAATATGTCCACTTTATTTCTACAAGTGACATCACTCTCTCTTTACTCTATCTGCTTCTACAAAGCTGCATGTTGTATTTCAGTTTTGCTTCTGTTAAAGTCAGTGCAAGTGGCTAACTTTAATTTAGTAAGGCGAACTGTATCATCATTATAAATCTGATGACTACTAACCTTTGGCATGGAGCGTGTCTAAGTAATGTATGAAATGTGTGAAAGTGAGATAAATATATGAACATATTTCTTATTTATCATGTCCCTTAAGGGAGCATGAACCTAACCAGCTTAGGTATGTTTTTTTTTTTTAACTCGAGGCATCCACCCACCCTGTCTGCCGCCAGCCAGGTTGGCCAGTAGCAAAGCAAAAGTTATATATCATCTGGCTTCAAGCTGCACAACTGATCTTTATGGATCAAGATGGTGCCCAAAACTCCTTTTTTAAAGGAGCAGAGAAGCCATGTAGCAGCCAGTGAGAGAAGGGGACGGAGATGCCTTTATGTTAATGGTTTCTACAGATTCCAATCCTCTGTCTGTCTTTTTCCACTCGCTCAGCCGCACTACGCTGATTAAATCATGCATTCGAGGTTGAGGTGGATTTTAGGGGCAAGCTGTGTCAATCCGCATGCTGTATATGCGGATCTGCCATCGGCCGGTCTATCCATCTTGCCAAAGGGCTTGAAAGCAAATATGAAAAGTTAAGATACCTCTCTCGCGACACCACAAGCAAAGTCTTGCGGATTAAGATATTTGTGAAGCTTACAGATTTAACCTTCCTTTCAGATGCAAACTATATATTTAACAGCTCTACTCAACAATCAGACAAATCGTGTCTCGCACAAAAATAAGCCTAAAAAATAACCAACGTGGGTAACTAAAGAAGGAATGTACTGTATAATCAACGGTCAATAGGCGTTTGACGAGAAAAAAGGCCAATTTCTCAGACAAAAAGACGAGCAGAAATACATCACGTGTCTGGAGAGAGATTACAAAAGCCGCAGGAGGAGACAGGGCTCATCAACTTAGCCTACACAGAGACTGGAATATCTGCCCACATTAACCACACGCATTATGGTACATTCTGTACGTGCACATGCCTGGCAACAGAGCACATGGAGACTCCCACTGTGAATCAATCATTTACTGAGCTATCAAAATATCTTGTGCATGCAAACCCAACACAGGGGCATTAAAATAGTACTTCTGCGCGCTACAAATAATCAGACGTTCAATATATTTTTTAAAAAACCCACCAAAGCTCTCTAATTAAATTTGTACTCCTGGGCACAACGGTCGTTTTGAATTGATGCTGGTGGTTAACTGAAAGCAAATGTATTGATGGTTTGGATTTGGTCTTGCAAGGGAGCCACAGAGCTGCTGAGAGGACCGCGTTGTGTGTTAACCACACTGGAGTGTCGTCAAGCACTTCACAATTTTTTCAGATAATGACTGCATGACATTCAGACTTTTAATGGATCCCAAAGGACAAGACCTAAAGAATATGAAGGTTCCACATAGCGCAGAGAATGCAACAACATTTTCCACTTGAACGCTTTAAACTGATAAGGAGATTCCCACCAGCTGCATTTGAAATGAATGCTAATTAATGCTAACATGTTTGATATAAACAAGCGTACGTGCTGAAAGCGACACGTTAAACGTTCAAAGCTGAACCCAAGTGTGCTTCAGGCAATTTAAGTTTAGACCTGGGAGAGCGAGTTCAGCATTGGTGATACATCCATCTACGTCCAGTCACCAGAGGCAGTTAGTTCATGTTCATCAGGTCAAAGAAACCCAGTGATTTAAGGGTTTTATTTCTCTAAATGGGCTCATGGCAGTAAAGCATCTCATCCACGCTTGTCACCACTTTTGTGCCAATTTTTCTGTCACCATTGTTCTGGCTTTGACACAGAAGATGTGTCAGAATTACTGAAGCTGATCTGAGATGTGGGCAGCAAATCAAAGGTCTGGAACCGGGCTGCTGCTCTTGCGCAACCCTCAGAGGAAACTGGACTTTTTTTTTTGCACCATAGGTCATATGGATCTATTTTTCGGCCCGCAATAGTAAGTTTTCTGTTGTGTAACGATCATTATGTTCTCATGGGGCTGCTGGCGTTGTTATAGGCTTCATTTGTTTTCATCCTCTGTCTGATCTCTCAGTGTCCCAGTCTAATGTTGAGTCACAGAAAAAGCAACACATGGATTTCACCACTGGAGCACCTGTCCCTGCCAGTCTGCTGAATGCACTAAGCCTACTTTATATTCACAAACAACTTATGCTGTGTATTCTGACTAGCATTTAAATTCCAGCATGTACTGCCTCAAATGTGCATCATCGCAGTGATCACTTCCGAGAATGACAGAATGCGGAGAGAAACCACATCGCGTCGTATTGTGAGCCGTCTCTGTGGGAAAGAAAACCCCATTTGACGAGGCAGGTCCGACCGTTCCTTGCTGACTGTGTGAGTTGTTTGGCGCTTTGTGGGCGTCGTTAACACTGGATTCATCTGTCGCTCAACTGTCCTCACGTATGAAACACGGCTTCCCCGCCGTGGCGTGGCGATAGCACAATTCCTGGAGCGCCTCAATCCAGTCACGACTTCTGCATATCCCACATGGTTGGCATTTGAGTGACTTCGCCATCGGTATTGTATTGCCGCAGGTATTCGCTCGGTGCCAGTAGCTAGCCGGCGTGAAAGCTTGGACAAAAAAAGGTGGACCTTTTCCTGGTGCAATGATGTGCAGCTTAGCAGGATCCGTCAGATACTATGACCGCAGCTACTGGGGGCATGCTTAAACACTCATGCACGGTTTTTGGAGGTAGTTATTCCTGGTCTGTGGGCCTGGGGCAATGACAGGTTTAGTGTGTGGGGGCAGGAAATGGCAACCCTTCTGTGCAGCGCTCAGCAAGGTCTGAAGCGCCGTCCTGGGGCCAGTGGTTAAGAAGGGGGTGGGGTTCACGTGGGAGGTCAGGCCAAAGGGCAGGCCAGGGCAGTTCAGTTATTTGGGGTAAAAGGGGACGAGGAGGAAACATAACGATTTCAGAAGCGGTCAGCGTGTAGAGAGTGGGAAAGGGTACGCAGCGGTGTGAAGTGTGAAATAAACTGACAATATTATGACGACTACAGCATCACATATACAAAATAAAAGATGAGCCTTTTTTTAAGGAAATTAAGTTTAAAGAATGAATAACAACAAAAGGCCATTTTATGTGCAGTGAGTAATTTTTCACTCCTGCTGTCATACCAGGGTTCCTACACATTTTCCACTTCAAAGTTCAACACTTTTCCAGACTTTTACAGCCTTGACGGTAGATTTTTCCCACCATATTTGACATCTGACTCCAAACAAATTGATGTTTATTGTTTGAATAAATCACAGCATAGCTCATAAAGTCATACATACTTAAGAGTTGGCCATGTATGATGCTATGTGCATGCACAGTTATATAGATATTGTAGCGTTTTCCTTTAAACTAATTTGGCTGTGGATGTCCGGAGTTGTTGCAGTTGTAAGGCACTCGGGGCAGAGCGGTTTTGCAGGCTGTGACGTATGGGCAGCTCTGCGTGGGAGTGTGCGTTTGGTCGCACGCCACTCTTCTTGACTTCGTCTCAACAACATTGTGCTTGCTCTGGCCCACACGCTCTCACACAGTGGTAAACATTTTGGCTGCGTTGGCTGTCTGATCCAAACGTATGAACACTTTTTCCATAAACTCTTTTTTCCATTCTTGTCCAGGCCTGGAAATCACTAAAATGAAATTCTTCTAGATTTGACATAAAATGTGTCAATAATAATAATACAGTCATAAAATACTGTTAGTATGAAACGGACAGGTGCTTTACCTTTTATTTGTAATGGAGTATTATGACACTGAGGTATTTGTACTTTTCCCAGTAATATATTCCAATACTAACCCCCTTAAACATTCTTCGTGAGCGGCGGATCATATGAGACCAACTACAGGTCATGTGGCTGCAAATGATTTGAGTGCATTCAACTGAGCAACAACAAATGTTTCTTTTCAATTATTTTCATTTGATCTCAACATGTTTAAAAAGAGTATGCTAACAAGGTTACTAATTAGGTTGCGTTGTTGCCTCTGCAGCAGGCGATGCTTTTGAAAATGACTGAATTAAATGACTCCCAGCAGCTATTTGAAGCCTTCAGCTCGCTGTTTTCACAAGCTCGACCTACAAAAGGAGCGTCAACAGCGCTGTTCACATAAAACCTGGCTTCTTCCAGGTCTCGCACAACACTGCTTGCCCAGCGTGAAGTGCCAGCTGAATAACATTTGGCTGGTGACAACTAGAAAACATTGGAACCATACAAAGAGAAGCATATTTTCCTCCGGGACTGTGGACCAAACCGTGACTAAAGGGATAATGAATTGCGTTCTTTAAAGCAACAGGTGGTGAAAAAAAGAAAGTCAATGTGATGCCCATGTAGCTTTATGTTGGATCTGAAACTAGGCGACTGAAAGGAACTCAAAATCAGAAAATGGCTCAAATGAAACAAAGCATTTCCCATATAGGCATTCATAAAGGTTATGATGTCCCATTGGTGCTTTCGAGAGGTGCTGATTCAGATGTATGGTCATGCAATCGTTGCAATTCTAGAGACGTCAGACCATATAACTCGTGGCTTTTGGTTGCAGATTTCCGGTTTTAGACTAAATCACCGAACTGAAAGTCGGGAGCTGAATGTAAACAAGTTCACAAGTTCAGACCGCAGAGTGTCGTCTGTTGACAACAACATTTTTAAAAATTCACGTCAGCTACTGGAGGGCATGTTGGTTCTCCCTGCGTGAATAACACTGCAATAACACAGGGAAGTGGAGCTATGCAGTGCAAAGTAAAAAAAAAGCACTTTAAAAACTTTGAATGCCGTCATGTTAGTGGCAAAAGTGTGAATAATAAGCAGTCTGAAAGTGATTATAATTCAGGGTTTTGGAGGTGTTTGCTTAAGTTTATTTTTTTTTTTTTTTTGAGTTTATTTCACTGATTGGCTCCTATTCTCTGGTTGAATGCGGACTACTAAGTGAAATCACCTGGCCTGGGAAGGAACCTACGGCTACAAAAACACCTGCATAGTAATTTAAAGGGAGTGTGATTGGCCTGTCGACGGCGAGGACAAAACCTTGAATTAGGTCATTTATATATGGATCGAGTCATTCAGTCACAAAGTTTTCTCTTTGTCTTTCGCGTCCCCTGCAAATGCACATCTAAACTTTGTCAAACATAAATAAAGTAACATATACAGCGAGGTAGGTGAATCCAGCAGCCATCTAATGGGTAGCTTCATGTTAGACATCAAAAACTTACTAAGTGTATTAGAGTATCATTTGAAGTAATTTACAGCTGTGGAAACTCCCTTAAAATAAATGAGCTCCTGAATAGCCCCTGACTCGTAGCAGCTGCTTATAACCCCCCCAGCTCACACCAAGCTCCTCCGGAAAGTCTCCAGTGATGCTTTATTTACTTTTAAGTGTACTGCCACACACACACATATACACACGCACACACAACAAGCATTACAGCTCCCTACTCTCTGGACTAACGGTGCACAGAGAGGCGGTGTTATCCAAGTCGACATAGCTCAGCTGGTTGCACCTGCTCAGATGGTATTCGGTCAAAATAAGTCGCTCTCTAGACAGCCGCAGTAAATACCACTATTGGCATTGGCATGTGAGAGGCTGGAAATTATGAATAAAAACAACAACCTCTGGCTCTCCCACTTTCCCCCCTCCCACCCCGCACCGGGCCTAAATAAGAGCCTCTTTTCAGAGGTCGCGAGTCAGCGCGCACTTCAGGCGAGACGGAGAAAAAGAACCTGTCTCTGGTTCAGGTGGGCTCATTTTCCTGCCAATATTTCCTTTGGCCGTCACCAACTCCACCTTGTAATTGGCCCACTTATGTCAAGTGGTCATCCTAATTGAGAAGACGAAAACTGTTATCACAAAAGTCTCTTAAGCCAAAGGAGAATAAAAGGTAGCTGAGATTGTTGCGCAAAGGCAGTAAAGTCCCAAAGCAGACAACGAGGGGTTCGTTAACCTTACAGTGTGACTGCCTCCCACCTCAGCATTTGCTCTCGTTCATTCTCATATTCTTGCTTCTTAATCCTTATCCCCCCTTCTTTCTTAGTAAAATTAATCTGGCTGTCAGTGCTGCGGTGGTCCCCTCAAACTCTGCAAACATGGGAGAGCGTTTGGCCCCAGTTCCTCCCCCTCTCTTCTCTCCTAAAGACGTCCACTACCTTTCCTCAAGGAAACCTGCTCACTGCATTCTCCCCTTTCTGAAAATATTTTTCCACTGCCCCGTCCAAACCATGAGGGCCTTTCTTTGGACACACACACACACACAGCACGTATTGCCGCTCATTTGGTTTTGCTCTGCACAGTTCAGCCTTCATGCCACCTAGATTAAAAAAAAGCTTTCAATTGAAATAAAAAAAAAGTGACACGGGAAAAATCACAGCTGTCAGAATTGACCATCTCCAGCTCTGCACCGCCACCGTCTTCGCTTTTAAAAGCCATTTGATGGACTGAGTGGAGGCAAATTATCTTCAATTGTCACATTTTCTGTGCGTTGCAGTGAGAAGTTGTGGACTGGATGATTGGACAGGACTCAGCAATTGACTCCGCAAAATCCCCAGCCTCATGGTCTAAAAGGTCAAACTCATTAGGTATTTGAAATGTATGGATTGTGAAGTTGCTAAGAAATATGTTTTTCACATCGTCAGTTTTCTTCTCTGCAGCAAAACATTTCTAATATACTGAATACTGAATATAACACACCTGTAAACACACAAAGCTCGACAAAGAGCGAGAGCAATATCATAGTAAATGCCAGCGTGCTTGTGGCGATTTTCTTTCTGAAGCCGGCTTGACGGCTGATTTTCTGTGCAGGAGTCAAAAGGAGGAGGAGGAGAAGGTGGAGGTGGTGGCAGCGGAGAAAAGGAAGTCTCCGCTGTCTCGGCTGCGTTGGCCCTGACGGAGGATGCATCTGCACTGTGAGGTCACGCCTGGTCGGCAGCCGCGATTTACAGGCCCTTCAAGAAGACCCCCCCCACCCCTCTTTTCACAAAAAAACCACCCACCGCCCACCTCCATCCTCCCCCCTCCTTCCCAGGCCCCACTGGGAGCTGGCAGATGGTTCGGGTCCCAGTGTAAATATATTTTTTCTCTATCAAAGACACATTTTCCAACCACTGTCAGAGGGGAGAATGGTGCTTTAGATGGGGGAGAGCTATGAGAAGAGAGAGAGAGAGAGAGAGAGAGAGAGAGAGAGAGAGAGAGAGAGAGAGAGAGAGATGGGGGGGTAGTTTTTCCCCTCTTCTTCCCCCACCCTTCCCTCCTCCCTCGTCTGCTGCTGCCTGCCGGGTTCGAGCAACATCTGGCACTGTTTATCACCTGGCCTGCTGGTTCAAGCAGGAAGGGAAAGGCTGAAAGCGGGACAGAGTGCCAACCTGAGGTCTGCTATAGCAGGGGGTTAAAAGATCGCTCTGATATGTTACAGTTCAGTTTTGGCCATCGAGTTAATGCGGGAATCTGAAATCGCAGCAACATCGCTAAAAAGAAGCCTGAAGGGTTCAAATGAGGAACCGAGATCAACCGGTGTCTCAAGTACGGCAGACAAATTTGTTCTAACATCTTTAGCAAATAGTTCTCATCATTTTGAACTGTATGTGCATTTCTACTCTTACAATAATTAAAATATGTGCGCAAAATATATGTATAGAACTTTTGTAGCCACTGGTGCAGATACCGTACAGATTACCTAATTGATTTGAAAGTGAGCCGATAGCGAGCCTTTTCCTGGAGCCTGGCATCGCAGAGTGACAGACTGAGAGAGAATATGGGGCGAAAGACAAGGTTCACAGGACAATGGGGCCCATTGATACGGTGGAGACAGGACCGGGTGCCTCCAGCGCTCCGGGAACGGCTGACGGTGCACAGAGGCACAATCATTACAGTCTGCATTACAAATGGCTAAAACAGAGCCGTGGTCCTGCAGAGGCCACGGCGTCAGGAGAGGACCTTGTCCAGATAGGTCTTTGAAAACCCCCACCACAAGATTACACTCTCTCTCTACACTCTCTTTATGTCTCTTATTACAAAGAGTGACCAGATTACCAGGAACACCTTTCGGAGATGGACTTCCAGCTGCCTCACATGCTTTTTTTCCGATAAGGCAAAGATGAAAAATACTTCTCTACCTAGTCTGTTTTTTTAGTTAAAGCATGTTCAAAGGAAATCTAATAAATTCAGTTCACCTCTAGACTTAGTAAAAGACATTTGACGCATGTAGCAAACAAAGCATATGATGCTGATATATGTTATTCAATACTACATGGACCATAGATGGAGCAAAACAACAGTTCTGCTTTTCGCAACAGGCAACAAAAAAAAAAAACAACAAATACATAAAACTTCAAGGAGGCCAAAATCCCACAAGTAATCATCTCTTTTCCTGCCCCCTTTTCCTCCCACTGTTTTCCATTCAGGCCCAAAGGAACAAATGAGTTCTTCAAAATAAGTTTCATTGCATCACAATCGTTTTCCACGCTCAGCGGCTCGTGCCTACAGAGCGGCGGCGGATCTCCCTCATTCATGCCCTTGGGGACCCGAGCGGTAGCTGGAAAGAGAGACGTCCTAACATGTTCTTGACGCCATCTATGGGGTTCGTATGATACTGCATCTGCATCTAAATCCTTGATAATGTGCTGATTGTGTCCCAACATGAAGGGGACAGATTCAGAAGGAGGCGCGGTCAATTCAGACATCATTCGGAGGAACATTTTTGTTTTGCTTTTGTAATTAATTTGTAATATCTAGCCAATATAAATTTAGAATACTAATCTGGACAGTAAATTTCCAATTGAAAAGGTCAATTTGTATTCAGATTCTTGCAAGTATCCTCTAATCCCAAACCCTGATCTTTACCTCAACACCCCCAAAATTGTCCTCTAAGAAGGATGTTCTGTATTTCAGGGAAACTGAGGTTACAAAGACTATGGGGGAGATGTGTGGTACCTGTCTGTACGTGCTGATGATGACCTCTCTCAGATGGTAGTGCATGGGGGTCATGGTCTCGCTGACGGCGTCCAAGGCCATGTCCACCTCCCTCTTCATCCTGTGGCCGTCGGGGAGCAGACGCACCAGCTGCATCACGACCTGCACACAGGAAGCAACACACAGCGCTCATTTTTTTCTGCAGCCTGCCGCCCTAATCTATCACTAAACCCTAACGAGAGCGATGGCGCAGATAAACGAGTAAAAGCAAATCCAGCATGTCATCATTGTGTAAAAAAACGGTGCAAGATTTACCGCACTTTAAAACACTCAACTGATCAAAATGTATTGGCACTAAAATCTAAACATCTAATCTGTGTATGACTGAAATACAAATCAGACATTAATGTGTATGTATATATATGTATGTCTATTTAGCATCCGTTCTGCCTCTTTTAAAGTCACATTATCGTTTTGTGGCGAGTCTGCAGCGTCCACAGGTCAAGGATTGATTTAAAATCTCATCTTTTCAAATGCTCATTGTCCTTTTTATCGTTTCTATACATTTTGCTTCATCCTCATTCTTTATGCTAAAATGAGTGGTTTTAATGCATTATTTGAAGCACTGTGCCTTACATAGGAAATGTGCAACAGAAACAGTTTTCCTGTGGTGTGACGCAACGTCAGCCTCATGTATCATTACCAAGCTGTACACTCTTGTACCATATCATGAATACGAATATGAACATCAAATATTATGCAAACAGATTAAAACTATCAGGGAAGCCGTCCATCTTGTGAGGTCTGTTTATAAATCTTCTTCTGCGACACTCAGCCGAGCCGATAAGGAGAGTACTGCTGGTCGGTCCTGCCCTAATTGAAATATTTGTGTCGGCATGTTCATTTGAGTTGACCTAGTTGACATTCTCTTTTAGCATGTAAACCGACAGCTCTGAGTGGCAGTCGAGCTAGTTTACTGAAACCCCGTCGGTGGCCCCCCGCCCCCGTATCTGGTTTAATCCAAGTACTAATAATAAGGCCATTAAGAAGAGGGAGAAGAAGAGGAGGAAGAAGAAGCAACAAGGAGGCAGAGATGGAGGAAAACCAAAGAGCAGGATCAGAGAACAGAACAAGCCTGCAGGCAAAACCCTGTTTTCTCATTCCCTGTGTGTGTGTGTGTGTGTGTGTGTGTGTGTGTGTGTGTGTGTGTGTGTGTGTGTGTGTGTGTGTGTGTGTG
>JBAJHX010000024.1:6130251-6178100 GCA_037176925.1 Amniataba percoides | reverse complement strand
GAGAAACCAAACCATTAATGTTAGTTAAAAGGGGAAGTTTTTTGGGGGTTTTGGGAGGGGGTGAACAGGCAGGGGTTTGAGCTACTGAACCAGGAAACCCCCCCCCCCCCCCCCCCCCCCACCCCTTTTTTTAGCTTTAGTCAGCAATCAAATTACAATCATCATTAACTTCGTATCAGATCTCCACCATATAAATCATGGTGGCGCGGGTTTGGAGTCGAGCGTGACAGTATTTATATCTTAATCATACAACTTGATACGGAGCACTCAGACCCCCACGCGAGCCAGCCACAGGCTCCGAGCAAACCTCCTCCCCTCTGAATAAACAGTGAGCTTTGCAGGGAGCGCGGCAGATAAACAAACGGGTCTTCTGATGGGCGAGCGGTCAGGAATAACACCGCTTCTCAACATCACTTGTAACGCGTTGCAGGCAAAGGGAAGCTACTGCACCTACACAGGAATACACATAATAGTTCCCACATAAAACAATGCACAGAAAAGCAAAGTGTGTCACCCAGCGTAAACAAGCTCATGGATACACGTACTGTAACACTGGAGCTGCAAAGTGAAGACCAAAAAGCGCGAGAATCGATCAAACGTGAGAATCTACTCGGGCTGACAGTCGCCGGCTGAGCTCAAAGCGCCTCCGTGTGATCTCCAGCTCCGGATAAAAGTGGGCTCTCATTTTGAAGAGAGGCTCTGTGGAGCGAGAAGTGCCGGTGAGTCACCGCTGCTCTCCTCTTTGTTGCGTCTGGATCTGAGTGGGCAGGTCAACCTTGTACTCCCGGACCTTTTCATTCGGTAGGGGGGATTCTCCTCTCGCAGGCACAACGGGGAAGATAATAGCATATTGATTTTCTTGTCACTTTGTCTGTTGGGAACATTAAACCCCCCTCCAAGAGATTCCAAGTCTGAAATGCTTTTACAGCTCGACTTGAATAACTGTATTATTTTAGGGGCATGCTGTGAAATAACTGCAGAGCAAAAATGACTGAAGAATCAGAGGCTCTACCCAAGTTCCATAAAAGGAAGCCAAGTCTTCAAGAATACTGTGCTCCAGCTGCCCAAATCTATTTGAGTCCTCACCACATACCAAAAGCATCTCTGTTGCCATAATTCTGGGACTAACCACGAGAAACAAGGCAGAAAAACTCTCCGCACTGCAGAAATCTAACGCAATTCAACATCTTACGTGAGAGACGTGGAGCGATCGGAACCTCGAGAACCTTTTCTTTGCTGCTTGCTTTCCGCCATGGTCCAAAGGAGTGTGAGAACTTGGCATCACATCCAAAAAAGAAAAAAAATGGATCCCCTCACCCACCCCCAGTGGATGGGAAACACCCCTCGCGGGAGCTCAAAGTGCCCGGCTGCTTGGCACTGGCCAAAAAAACTCAGGAGTTTTTGCTTTCAAACTGCGTCCTCCTCCTTCTCCTCCACGTCCTATCTCCTGTCTGATGTTGGGGAGTAGATGCATGCGAGAGACTTGAGTCTCTACGGAGGGGACCAGGGGAAGTGGTGATACATCTGGCAGCCAGATGGCTGAAGTTCAGCTCCCTTTCACAGGAACAGGCTGTGCACAAAGACGACACAGTTGACTCTTGTACTGTACAGCCAGCAGTACAAAGGAACATGCTGGAGTGACAACTCCACTGACTGATCGACAGAACATCCATCTAAGTCATTTGTCAAGCAAAAATGCCAAACTTTTGCTGGTTCTGGCTTTTTAGTGTTTTATAACACTATACATTTAATATTCTGGGGTTTGGACTGCTGATCATATAAAAACCTTGAGGAATTTTTTACATATAATGAACTACAGATTGCTGTTGTTCTGTAAGTTCATTATTGTTATTACTAATCATGCTTCCAATTTAATCATTTTGGCAGAAAAACTCCAATTAATACATGTTTCTATTCACTCTTGATTTTCCAGTATTAGGAGATAACAGATAGACGACGTAATTAAAGGAGCGGCAGTCAAACCTCAAGCGAATTAAAACCACTCTCCTTAATACATCCATCATGAAAATAATGTGGAAAATATGATCATCACGCCACACATTTTTTTTTATCTCTCCAGCAGAGGACACTCTTCAGTGGATTTATTGATAGTTTTTAAAATTATGGCATTTCAACTTGATTATAAAAACAGGTGGATGGAAACTCACCAACTGTCTGCTCCATACACGCGACGTCTGTGATATTTATGTCTGTTCTGGATAAAGGATTCCTCCTCTGTTCCTCTGCCTTTTTATCCATTACAATAATAGACATTTTGGGGGAGCTTTTTTTAATACAACCTAAAAGTGATAGAGGGTGTTTACTGAGGGTGAATGCTATGCATACTGTGATATGTGATTTTGGGCTGCATGACTAAAACATACTTGACCTGACATAAAATACTGCTAAAATATAATAGTTGCAGCCCCAGCCTCACATCTTCTAGTTCTGGTAAGTAGTTTAAATAGAACATGAAACGTGACGGATCTACGACATCTTCTGTGTCTGCTTGACTTCCTATTTGGACTGAAAACACAGCTTACAGTCTGTGCATTCCTCACAGCAAAGGGCATTTCCAACCTCTGTCACTTTAAGGACATTTAATCAGTAGGTTTCCTTTACCCACCACCACAGTCATGCATGATAATATGCATGTTCCTATGTGGCTCAGTTGAAGGTCATAAAACACTCTGACAACAGATTCTCCCATTATCCTCGCGAGAACTTCCTACATCTTCGCCCATGTGGTATTGTTATTTGTCCGACTGTTAAATGAGGCCAGCCGAGTTTTGCAGAGCTCCAAAGGAAATGGGACAGTGTCGATGCTGCAATGCAAGTTTCAACAGTAGTTTTCTCACTATGACTCGTGCATTGAGAAAGCCCTCCTCTGTCTTACCCTACTGCCTGTCACCTCTGCTGTAAGACCATTGTGCATATTCACACTGTTTACATACACACACGCATAAATACGGAAGTTACCACCGCACACAAGCTCAGCTCGTCAGCCGCATTGATTTCAGTATGGGCAGGCCTTGTCTAGCGAGCGGGCGGGCGGGCAGCCGGGGCGGAGGCCTGAGTAGAAATAGCCCTCAGTCATAAACATCCTCCTGCAGATCCAATCAAGGCAACTCATCAGAGAGGCTGTTTATCCCACATGTCAGCCGGAGTAGCGTCGCACAGCTCGCGAGGCCAATAAAACGTCAGGACAAACTCGGATTTCCTCTGTCAGTGCGGGGACAGCAGTATAAAAAAGCATGCGACCAAATGAATACAAGATCTCGACACCGCGAGCCAGGCCGCAGGCAGCTGGTCGCAGTTAATCAAAGGCACTAATATCTGAATTCACTGATTGCACAGTGAGAAAGAGGCCATGGAAACTGCAGCCTCCTGCCAGCCTACCAGCATTGCTCCATTCAGGGCTGCCCCATTTAAATTCAGCCGGTGTCCCAACTTTGCTGTAGCAACGTCTTCAGACAAAAGGGCCTGAGCGCAGACAGGAAGGAGCGTGCAGCTGCAGGATGCATCTGTTGGTGGCCCCCCGAGGAAGGATGCAGAGCGCTCTTCATTCACAAGAGATGCAGGGGTTCAAGAGAGATGGGTATCACTCTGCAGCGCTCAGGAGATCTTTCGACACGACTTCCCATATCGTGATGGAGAAGAGAGCCGCAGGCGTGGCAGCAAGAACCACAAAAAAAAAAAAAGGCGATGCAACTTTCTTACTTGGCAAGTATGCTTGTCTTATTCAGGGATTCTGGGCATCTCTGGTCTCCAAGGAGGCCACTCGTGCAGTCTGACAATGTTAAGTCTGAAAGCCCGCTGGCGGCCCAAAGCCACATAAATTATATCAAGACAACATAAGCTGGTGTGGTACTATGCAGGCAGGTTCTGATTTCTAAAGCACAACCACAGTGAATGTGCAACAAAACTGCTCAGCATTGCTTAAAAACCAGATTTAATGAACACCAATTAGAGGTTTGGTGTAATCCAATCCTGGCCTTATTTATAACACTGACTCAGTGTCCCATGGTTTCTCACTCATCGCAGGATACTCAACCATCAAGCCATTCAATACAACACAGGCACACCCCCCACAAAGCGGAGGAAGTGTGAGCACACCTTGACAGGAAACACTCGGTTTGTACTCTCTGAAACTTCCTCCCTGCAGCTGTACACATATTTCACCAGTGAGGTTAAGGGTTACGTGCAGGCGCGATTCCACAGGACATTGCTAGTTCCTGAGCTAAATATCAGCGCTGCGCGGAAATGAGCTCAGCGCTTCCTCTGCTGAAAATCTTTTTTGTTTCCCCTCGACCGTTCCAGAGACCTCATTGTGAGTTTGTGTCAACTTGCGGCGCTGGTGTTTGTGTTTGATCCAAAACAAAATCGGCCAGCAGCCCGACCAGAGAGAGAGAAAGAGAGAGAAAGACTGTGGTAGAAAGGAAGCAGCGCAATGCATTGTTCACGCAGTTTCCAAACACGATCGAACTACATGATTCGGCTTTGCACCGCGAGGCGGTGATGCGCAAACTCACTTAGAAGCATCTTTTTCTCACAGATAAAAGTAGCGAATCTCCTGGGACTAAAACAAACTGTGCCACTGCAGTGAATATGGCATAAATCACATAAACAACCTTTAGCCTTCCACATTCTTGCTTTCATCACAGGTCGACACTGAGCTGCTAAAAAGGGTGTGCAAATCTATTTTTAAACCCCTGCCTGTAATTTATTTCATTTCAAGATGGCAATTTTATCCCCCTATGATTTCAAGGCTGCAGTAATGTGGCTTTTGCTTTTTTTTTTTCTAAACGCCGATGTCTGACCACAATATTCTGTCAGCAGCACCGGGCTGGCTGACAGCATTTTTATGCGTCAAAGGCTTTGGAGAGCCTCGCCGAGGACAGATCTTACACCGATTTGTTAACACACTTGCTTTCGCCTGCCACTCACACTTAAGAGGTAAACTTGCGTATGTGCAAACACATCCTGACTGAGCAGCTGCATTTTCGAAGTTGGCGTGGGAAGCCAGAATCCTGTTAAACAGGCGCTGGTCCTCTGGTGAAGGAATGAGAGCTGATAAACACTTGAGAGGAGAGACGAGGCATCCCATGCCGAGGAGAATGTAATCTGTGTAGCTGTGTGGAAATCAAACACGGTATTACAAAACAAAGTGTTAAACCAAAGGACGTCTCTTAGAAAAAGGGAGGGTAGCTTTTATATCTTTATATTTTTTGTTTGACATGGCCGCTATAGTTTTTACATTTCAGCCTCCAGATAAAAATCACGCCGGGCATCTGAAGTGATGTTTAGACAACGGCGTGCGTTTCCTTTTGTATCCCTCAGAGACACACTATTGGCATGCCTGGCCACCACAAGCCTGCGGCAGGACTCGAGGACGGTAACACACAGAGAACGTACAAAGTGTCACAACAGTACCTGACATTCAGCTGATCAGTCCGCCATCCGAGGGGTGCTCGAGCCTCTGAGGAACGCCAGGAGAAAAAAAGAAAAAGAAAACAGAGGGTTAAAAATAACTAAAATGACAGCTCTCTCCAGCAGGCGAGCAGCACCAGTCTCAGTCAGACATCCTCACTGGGATCTCTCTCTCTCTCTCTCTCTCTCTCTCTGATCTGTGAGGCAATCAGTCTCTACTTGCTGATTGCTCTATGGCAGGCGGCGGTCTTGCATCATTAAGGCGTCCTTATAAAGCGAGGCAATGAACGTGTCCTTCATTGAGGACAGACAGGCACTCAGCAGGAGGAGGCAGAGAGGTGGTGGTGCTGGTGGTGGGAGGGGTTGGGGGGGGGCAACTCTCCGCCTGTATGCTCCCTTGTTGGATTTTTGTTACTTTATTTATTTTGCATGCATCCTCTGCGCATGAGGTGCAGGGCTGCCCGCGCATGCTCGGATTTGTGTGTGTGTGTATATTTGTATGTGTTCACGAGTGTGCAACCGGGTGCGTGCGTGGGGATGTGTAAAGAGGATGTGGAGGCGGACCCAGAGAGGCTTACTCACCCTCTAGCTCGCTATCCAATCTCTACCGGAGCCTCCTGGCAGAAGCAGTGCCTCCCACTCGTGGCAGACCTTTTAACAACCGTCTCAAACACATAAATTAAACCTTCGTTTATTAAGCGCATTACAAATCAGCCGCGGCCGATAACCCTCGCCGGCGCGATGCGATGGGCCCCGCCGGGAGGCTGACAATCAGTAGCAACTGCACACAGATGACATCACGTAAGCCTAATTCACTATGATGCTCTAATTACTCCATTCATTAGCGGTTAACACGTGCCATGTTAAAGGCAAACAAGGCTTACAGCTGGGCAAATACTTTAGATTTAAGCTTCAGCTGCAAAGGCCTGTGTGCTTTACCTCTTGTAACCCTGAGGTCAAACCATCATGCACACGAGTGTCCTATTTCATCCTGCAGGTTGTGTAAAGCAATAACAAAGCCAACAGTGTGCGGTGACAATATTACTGTGCAAAAAAACATGATTAACTCCACTAAACATACACACACCTGACCTAACTGTGACTCCAAATTAGTAAATAAAAACAACACAACAACATAAAGGCTGCCCTCAAAGCGCCTACCCAAGAGGATTCCTTCTTACCAAAGCACAAGGAATCAACAGTCTGTCCAAATTAAGCTTATTTGCAAAAGTGGCGAGAGCTCTTATTCAGAGATATGGATGTCAAATCTGCCGCTGCCACACCTGTTCCTTCCTTCCTGCAGCAGTGCGGGCCAAGACTCACAACACGAATGTGAAACAAAACCCTCCCATGGCCCCGAAAAAACATACAGAGCATGAATGAGTCAAATCCTGCGTGTGAGCAACTGATTTTTTTTCTTCTATGAGATGAAAACCGCACATCAACAACAAGTTGCCGAGCGGACGTTGCTGAAAGATACAGAATTTGGACTGGCAAAGCAAAATGACACATACAGCTGTTCTGACAGAGTCAAGTCCTTCATTTCCTTACATTTATTTATTAGACAGTTTGGAGCGAGAGGATGTTGAAAGAAAAACTTCCTCTCTGCTGAGTGTCTCCAATGGAAAAAAAAGGAGAGTGCACGGCTAACATCACCTGCCTTCTCCAAAATCCTCTCTCAGGTCTGGTGTCTGTCTTAGCCCCGAGATAGTAAAGGAAAATATTTCACGTGAGCAAATTTAAGCACCTTATAAGACCATGAGGGGAAAATGATCAACCTCTCCTTTAATGATGAATATATCTTCACCAGATCAACACTAGCGCTCCTGTTTCAGTGAAATAGTAATAAGATCATCCACCGGGACACATTTTGGGGAGATATTAAATATTCACTCCACTGATCAAATATGACACCTTGTGGTAAAAATTATCAATTGCACTCCGTCGTGTACACAAGATTTGTTGTCCATGGGGCAAGGATGTTTATTATCTTGCAGCAGATACATGAAACAGGTGTTTATATAATGATGTAGCTCAATTTAACTTTACTTTATAGACTTAAAATGTGGATCTGAAAGCAATCAGGGTTGAAATAACAAAGGTTTTCGGGGGTTAAACATGCCTGGACAAACCTCAAATCTAACTGGACCCCTGATTTGAGTAAGCTCCAAAACAAGATGCCTCACTAACATGACTAGTTTGTAATAAAGGAAAAGATATGACGACACTTTAACAACAGAAAAATCAGCAGCTTTTCCAGTTAAGCCTGGGGAGGAGCAATGTTTCTGCTCCATCCCTCTTATCAAGATAAATCCCAGAATAAAAGAGCTCAATCATTTATGATCCAGGTGTCCATTCATCGGGGAGTTTCGAGCTCTCACTCTTGATTAATTGTGATGTCCGCGGTTTGATCTGCCCCCCGGGCTGTCAAAGGGGCCGGTTTCTGTCCTCTCCCCCAAGGAAGGTAAAGTGATATGAACAGAGGAGACTGATCCAGGCTGCACGGCCTAAATCAAACAAAGGCCAGCCCGAGACACATCAAAGGGCATCATGTGCTTTGTCTTACTGGGATGTTGACTTTTCATACTTCACAACTAATAGGAGGCTTGAACATGTCTCAGCATATTTCACATATGTCGACTGTGTGTGAGCAGGAAGAAATGAACTAAAAAATGGTTATCTGAGGTACTTTTTCTGCATATTACATTGCAATTTCTTTTTTTGTTTTACCTTTTTTAGGACAATTACGTCTAACAAAATATGCTCAGAGGTGCAGTTACTAGTTTTTCAGAGCTTCCAACCATAATGCCTTAGTGTTTTTCAGTGAAAAAAACAAGTAAATGCACCTTTAATTTGAAGTAACTTAGTGCTAAATTAGACTATGTTGCACAAAATTCATTCAAGATGATAAACTGCCTACAGAAGTAGATGAAAATGTCATAAAAGGTGCTGATAGTGCGTGCAGTACATACAGACACAGTGAATGTGCTGTGGCTGATCAAATGTTTACGCACATTTTTGCATCACAGTAAACAAGAACATGTGTGTTAACAAAATAAAAGCACGAAGTAACATTTATCTGAACGCGTCTTTGTCTCCATGTGCCTGAGAACAAGCACCAACTGGAGACTTTTTATCTATTCATCACTGCTTGTGCACAATACAGTGCAGGCATGGAGAGTGGGGGCTGCCAAGCACATGTATCTCTCCCCCCCCCCCCCCCCAATCATCATCATCATCATAAAAATACCCTCCGCAGCTCATCATCCTCCCCTCAAAAGTGCTCGGCTGCAACACATTTCACATGCACGACCGATGAGGCTGCTCGGCGTCACTTCGAGCAGTCGGGCTGCACAAAAAAAACTTTAAAGCTCACTCACCATTTCAGCACACGGTGGGTGAAAAAAAGGCGAATCGTAAAGAAAACACGGTTTCCCAGCTCGGGTCAGTCCGGGTTGGAGGTGGAGGCAGTCCAGAGTCCAGGTTTCTGCTCATACAACGACAGAAAACATCACTTAGGTTTTTTTTTCTATTTTGGTCTTTCTCGAGGAAATTTACGAGGAAAAGGATTTCGCTATGAGAATGGAGAGCGAGCGCGCATGCGCAGTCCGCGGCCGTCCTCTGTGCCACTCTCTTGACATAATTATCACATTAAAAACCTTAAAAATATACATTAGTGTTTACTAAATATAAATGACCGAAATTTATGGCATTTTCAGAGTTCATGTTGTTATATATGTTCTAAAGCCAGTTTAAAAACACAAACAAATTCCTAATATTCCTCACATTATCATTCAAATGTCTTTAAAAGTACTATAAATACACGTTATAGGAATATTAGTAAAAATAATAATGATAGTATGACAGCCTAAAACACCAAACAATGTGGAAAAATAAGAAAATATATTGACATTGTATATGCTGTATTTTTCAATATGACCATGTAGATTCAGATTTAAATTCAAGATTTTTTTGTTGTCATGTGAACAACAATTACATGGAGCAGTCGAGGGAAAGATATTATTGAGTCTCAGACTCCCTAAAATAATGCTAAAAACACACACACAAACAGAAATAAGACTAAAAATAAGTAATAGACTGGAGTAATAACTATAAATCATACCATTAAAACTAAAAATAATATACAATATAATACAGATAAAGTATCAGAGTATTATAAGAGAGGCACAGGAAGTTAATAAATGATAAAGCGAGATAAAGATGTTTAAGTCCACCCCTCTTTTTTATCATCTTTTATCTTAATATCCTACATGTGTTTGAACTAGAAGATAATGCACACGTCCTCCATGATGCTTCATATTGATGTTTTCACAGCTTGTGTCAACAGTGTGTTTTATGTTAATGTTTCATTAGTGTCTTATAAGAGAGGAGGAGGAGAGAGGAGGGGGGGGGGGCGCACATAGTCCATTTCAGACGGGATTCACTAGACTGCATTACACTTTGGGAAAGCCTAACAATTAGTGTAAACCAAATAGCTGGAACAATTAATCCAGAGGATGGGGATTGAGGCTGCGGGGTCCTCGGAGGAGGACGTGGCGCAAACAGCCGCGGTGCGCTCCTTGTAAACACGCACCCGGGCGCCTCATTAGCACCTGAATGGATGATGAGCTGTCAGGTAACACGTCTTGAGGACGCATGTCAATTTCCTTTAATGTTCTCGGCCACTTGTTAAACATGAAAGGGGAGGAGGAGGAGGCGGTGGCGGTGGAGGGATTGGGTGAGGGTATATAAGACACCCCTGGATCTCCTTCCACTGGAGGAATTTGTCATTAACCCCTTTTGGAAATAAGCCATGACGCGCCATTACGCACTCTCGGGACTTGTGGCCGCGGCGCTGCTGCTGCTGGTGGTCCGCGGGGGCCAGAGCAGGACCCGGGCCCCGCAGCGTGGCCTCGCGCCGGCCGGGTACCAGCACCTGCCCACCTACATGATGCACCTCTACAGGAGCTTCCGGGCGAACGCGTCCAGGCCCGCGGACTCGACGGAGCAGGACGCGGACACCGTGAAGAGCGTGGTGGCAAAAGGTGAGGTTACTTCTGCAAAGATTACATACATGTGCATGTATTATAAGAAAAAAATATACATATATGCATAAAAAAGTTGATATGCATGTACCTTAAGCGAAAAAAGTGCATGCGTTATGAGAATATTACACAGTTTGGGTTGTTTTGTAAAGTTTTGCAGCTTTAGGTGAAGTCAGATCACCTTTTAAAATTTGTAAGTTTTTTTTTTTTTTTGATGAAGCCTGTCAAAGCTGCGCGCCAGACGACCTCAGAGGGTTTCAATCCACATCTTTTTTTTTTTTTTTTTTAAGAGAGGAGGGGGGTGAATCCCCAAGTAGGGATCAGCGTGTGAAAAGGCCGGGTTTTTTTCCCGTCTAATTCTCAAAGCAAACCTCTCCCCTCTTAAAAAAAAAAGGGAGATGTTGATTAGGCATCTCGCCAGACACCCCCCCCCCACCACCTCCACCTCCCTTCCTCACCTCCCCTCCTCTATACAAATCTCTTGTTAGGTCAAATCAACAACTTCCCTCAGTTCTTTTTTCTGTTTTTTCACACTTGGCTTGATTAGATTAGAGCTCGGGGGATTTTAATGGCACAAGCAGAGGAGGGGAGAGCAGAGTGAGAGGAGAGTCTCTGCTGCAGAGGTGTGAGAGTTTTTACCTGTGTTGTTTGGCCGAGGATATGCAGAAGCCAGAGGTGCAGAGGTGTGCTGAGTGATTGGTTTCGGCTCGGGCTCTGGCTCTTTGAGTGGATTAATAGCGAGGCTTGTTGCTTTTCCCCACTTTTGATCAACAGTCTTGCTAAATGGGCCAATGCACGGCTAAATGTTTAAGATGCTTTAATCCCTTAGATTAATCTGCACCACACCTGCTCATTGAATCACAATGAACCCCCCTCCCAGCCTATTACGAACACATGTTGTTGTCACATGATTGTTTTTAAGATTTGCCTCTCATTTGCTGGGATAAATCTCCATGAATGCAACATTAATCAAAATTGATCTGTGTTTTTGCTTTAATTATCCTCCCTACAGCTCACTTTGCAAAACAAAAAGATCTGACTGGACCTCCAAACAGCACAGATGATAACCTTAATTTTCTCCAAAACTGTAATTGTTGTTATGATAGACGTACCACTGTGATGCCATAATGCAAATATAAGGTTTAATATAATATAACTGTAATTGAAAATCTGCTGGCATTTATTTCAGTTATGACAATATAGATATTTTCAAATAAAACAATCATTTACCGCATTACTAACTAATGTATTTGTGGGTTCTTTAGATCAAAATACATATATGACAGTATATACAGTATTATTTTATATTACTATTGATATGTAATGTGCTGAAGTCATTGTTTTTATTTAGTTTGGAAGTTTAATATCTGTTTTTGACGAATGCAGTGAATTAAACAGAACACATTAATGCAAAACTCCTACACATTTAAACTGCCCTTATTGGCCTATTACACAACCAGTGATATTAAAAAGAATTGGCAGTACAGAAACATCTCTAGAGTCTGACAAGTATCTATTTTTTTCACAAATATAGGTACAGATAAACACACTGCTGCACTTTGATTGTGAGGGGAATACTAAATATTATCTCTAAAAAACATTAAAATCACAAAAGATGCACAGTTAACCTCAATTTAAATATGACATTTAATAGGTAACATCACATTGTTGGTTCTTACATTGTTTCTCTAAAACCGGTGGATTTTGCTTCCACCTGAAAACTCACTGGCAGATTCATTTGTGTGTTTTCATATCAGTGTGACATGTTTCTCATGAGCTATTTATCCTGATTCTAACATGACGTCCACTAATGATAAAATGTCGGATACAGCGTGCACTGCAGTTACATTAATCTTTCCGTTGTCACTACATTAGGTTTGACGTACAGACAGAGGCGCTGGGTTGCGACCTTTGACCTCCACGCCCTGCTGGCCGACAGACAGATCCAAGCGGCAGAGCTGAGAGTCCGGCTTCCTCGGACACCGAGTGCTTCCAACATCACCGTGGAGGTCCATCATCAGGCCTGCCAGACGCACAAGAGCTGCCAGGAGCAGCAGCTGGTGGGGCTGCTCACCGAATCATCGCTGGTCACTTCATCACAGAGCTGGAAGGTGTTCAACTTTACGAGTCCTCTCTTGAGCTGGCTCAGACAAAAATCGCCGGCGAGGATTCGACACAAGAGAGTGTTGAGAAAAAGGAAGGCGGGGAAGACAAAGAGAGGCCTTTCTCTCCCTGATCAGCCCGTCTATGTGGCCAGCCCCAGAGGAGAGGAGGACGCCAGCGACCGGGCCTTGCTGGTCGTCTTCTCACACACCGGCTCCGACGAAAACTCAAAGGCAAAAGCGAGCTTGCTTCACACAGCTGAACAATCCAAGTTCCTGTCCCCCGCTGAAATCAAAAGGGCCCGCTGGCCCAAGAGGCGCAGGAGCAAACGGGGCCAGAGAGAACAAACAGTCAGAAGCCCGCAGGCGTCCAAAAGAGGGAACGAAAAGTCTCTCTGCCGCAGAGTCGACCTGCACGTAGACTTTAACCAAATTGGCTGGGGGTCCTGGATCATCTTTCCGAAAAGATATAACGCCTACCGCTGCGAGGGCTCCTGCCCTGGTCCCCTTGGGGAAGATCTGAATCCAACAAATCATGCTTACATGCAGGTGAGTGGTGCAGCTGAGGGTAAATATAAATTTTCTTAGACTTGGTAGATTCACATTAGCGAGTGCTGCTTGTGTTGACACGTTTTCCCTCTTTTGGAGCATGAGATGGAAAATACAAAAATATCTTGACATGACCTGCAGAAGTTGTAAATATTACTGATGGACTATGGTGAACTGGTTTCACTGTTCAAAGGATAACATTTACAGTAAAACTCACATGACTTGAATGCAACATAGGCCTGAATGGTTTTGATTACTTATTGATTTGAATCCAAATCTGATCTTTAATGCATATATCTTATACACAACAAAAGTAACTGAAAAATAATTAGCAGATGTAATGATTTAAGGTTAGTTGCAATCCAGTAAGTGAGATTTACACATGATAGCTGCTCTCACAAAACCTTAAATCTGAAAAAATAAATAATTTTCTATCTTAGTATGTTTATTCACAGAAACGTAGTCTAAATCCTCTGCTTTTCCTTTTTCCAGAGTTTGCTGAAACATTACCACCCCGACCGAGTGGCATCGCCCTGCTGTGCCCCAACCAAAATGAGCCCGTTAAGCATGTTATACTACGAGAACAGGGAAATGCTTCTCCGACACCACGAAGACATGATCGTGGACGAATGTGGCTGCCAGTGACGGCGACGGCCACCCCCTCAGACCACGACCTACGCTGTCAAGTGATTTGAAAGGGCAGACGTGACACTGATGGGCTCAAGAGACACCAAAACGGTGAACAACAAAAGAAAACACTTAACCACAAGGGAAAAAGAAAAAGCTCTTTGATATTTGTCGCTGTGCACTGTGAGATTGTAGCCGATCTATGTGCAGAAATGGTCATTTGTAATGTGAACTCTGGCTTGTAAGGAGAACACTGAAATTTCAAGATGTGCTGAAATCCAAACTCAACAACGCAGCAGTTGTCGTAATCTAATGTACAACTTTATTCCTCAGTATCATGACTGTAAACATGAAATGGAAATGTTGTTGAATATCCCAGCACTGTTTTTATTGTACATTACCATTTGTTTAACTGTAAATTAATGTATATTTATTGTAAATATTAAAACAATTGTATTTATGAACATTTTTACACATTTACACATTACGCATTTTTTTTAAGTTTACGTCACTTATATTGTACATTTTCTATCATGAGAGCATAGAAATGACATAATTTCACCTCTTCAGAGTGCTTTCCAAGCTTATTTTCAGCACCGTATCTGGATATCAAATCTTAACTCACTGAATTGATAACTGGCATCAACAGTCTTGTGAGATTTATACTCTTGGTTTGATCAAATATATCCTGATTTAAATCCATTTTAACAACACAAACACAATGTACTTGCGTGCAAATCCACAGCACACAAATGCATGTCATCGCTTAGATCGCTGGTGTATTCACATGGAAATACTGGGTGTGATACAAAAGAAGGGACACGCCAAAAGAGGTGGACTTTTCTGGTTTTAAACTTTTTCAGTCATGGCCAAAATTCCCCTCACAATCAAAGTGCAGCATTGTATTACAGGTGGGATATCCAGCAAATACTGTAAAGTGTCAGTTAGTCGTGACAATGGCAAACAAACTTCTATTCTTCTGAAGCCAGAGAGCTCATTGTGTTCATCCTTTGAAAACACACTGACTAACCAGGAATTTGCCAGAGTTGTGTCCATGTCCAAACTGGGAATAGTTGACCAGGACTCGGGGGTAAGACAACATTTAACTACCTTCCTAATGCCAGACAGATATTTATATGGAAATTCAACATGTATTTAGTGATTTTAAGTAAGGAGGAATGTCCCACTTTTCTTGACCAGACTCCATGAAAAATATTCAGATTTTAAGAGGCATGACTCAGATTTTACACCTGGAAATGTGACTTTAAAATAATATGTTGCCAGACAAATATTTATCTCAAATATTTATCTTGAAATGGAAAATGTATTCTGTAATAAAACACAGAGAAGAATGGCAAGAAATATTTTTTTATGTTGACTTTATAGCTTGTCTCCATGTAAAATATTCTGATTTTAAGAAGAATGATTCAGATATTAAACAGATAAATATGGTGACTTTAAACTAATATGTTGCTTCCCATATTTCTATGGAAATTAATATGTATTTAGTGATATAAAGTATGGAAGAAATGACCAGACAAATATCATACCTTCTTATTTTTTACATGACCCAGACTTTATGCTAAATATTCACATTTTAAGATATCTTACACCTGAATATGGTGACTTTATAATATTCTTGTGAGAGAAATATTTATATAGAAATTCAAAATGTATTCTGCAAAACAAAGAAGAGTATATAAACATGTCTTCATGTTGACTTTATAGCTTGCCAAGACCCAGACTCCATGCAAAATATTCAGATTTTAAGAGGCATGATTCTAATATTAACATTCAAATATGATTACTTTCAACCTGCGTGGTGTTAAACATATATTCATATGGAGATTCAACATGTATTTAGTATAAATAGCGAGAAATGGCCAGACAAACATAACTTTTCTTTTACATATCCCAGACTCCATGCAAAATATTGAGATTTTAAGACGCATGATTCAGTAATAAAACACCTGAATATGGTGATTTTAAACTAATATTTTGCCACCCAATATTAGCCGACTGACACATATTACTTTTTAAATTAGTAATAATAAAGATTACAACTTAATAACAGAGGTTATTGCCTTTTACAGTTTATTTTGCCAACTAAAAAATGTATGCGAAATTCCAGCGCAGGACTGACGCTCAGGAAGTGAGTCATTGTACAACTAGCCGGCTGTTAGCTCGTAGCTTAGCACACTTCTTATTTCTTAACTTTGGCAAAGAAACAAAGACCTTTTTAAAGTTTGTTTCTAGCCGTATATGGTGTTTCTACTGGGTTTTATTTTACATGTGAATAAAGGGCAACAGTCAGGTGAATTGCCCCTGTCCAGGTCTAAAAATACACACTCACCAAATTTGACTTGCTAGCGACAGCAGCTGCCTCCAGTTTGGGTAAGTGGCCTCCTCACTTTAATGAGACAAAAAAATGAAAAAAAAATGGACATCTGTAAGTCAGCTCAACGTGTATTTATAGTACTGCGTGGCTGTAGTGGGGCTACATCTTGATTGATATTGATTTATACTTTACATTGGACCCTGCAGAGGAGAATAATGCCTGCTAAAGTTAACCAGAAATGACTGGTTAAGATAAATTTAGGTACTTGCATATAAGTATTTTCATGTTTGTTAAGTTTGACTGCAGAATCACTTTGTTTCATTCAATTTCAGGGAACCTGTATTACAGCATTACCGTCAAATCTACTACTATTTGAGTAGAAGTAGCAGTACCACAGTGTAAATATACTCTTTAAAGATACTATTACTGAGGTATTTGCATTAAAATAAACTTAAAATAGTCATTAGTCAGACTGCCTGTTTCAGAATAATATCTCATTTCCTCATTAATGTTGCAGCTGGTAAAGATGGGGGTCATTTTTACTACTTTATATACTACTATATATTGATAAAAATGCATGATAATTCATAAATAGATTCATATTTGGTACTAATCTGTATGTGCAGCATATGCTGTCAAAACATTTTGAAGACTGTCAAGTCGAAAACATGGAAATATTCAAGGAAAGTACAACCAAATTGTTCTTAAGAACTATGTAACGCTTCTACTAATTTGAAAGCATATAAATCCGACTGAAAATTAACATTTTGGGGAGAATTTATTGTTACATTATCTTTGAAATAAGTACTTTTTGTCCTTTTACTTTAATATTGAAATTGGCTGAACAATATGAAATCATATTGTAGTTAATTTGACATATATTGCGATGTGATTTTAGTGGGGATTTCATTTTCAGTGGAATAAAATAAATGATGATTATGATGTTCTGTACCAAAGCGGCACATTCTCTAAAATGATGAGAATATGATTTATAGGTCATTAATAGTTGCTGTAGTAATAATTCTCACATCTCATGTTAAAAAAAAAAAAAGTATGTTTAAGGGTAATGATGCACAACCTCCCCTCAGGAACAGTTGCAGCAGAAAAATGGCTGAGGCAGTCGCGAATGTGGCCCGGAGGATCAATGCGACCGTAGAGGAGGGGAAAGATAGTTTGGGTGAGGCTCGTTTTTCTCCATCTCTCACTCAATCTGTCTGCATATGAATGAATAGCCCTGATTCAAAATCCAGTTTGGTGCTATTTCATGTTTCCCCAGCAGGTGGTGACAGAGGATTGTTGCTCAAATAACCATCACTTTAAATGTTAGTTAATTATAGATATCCAACACTCACCTGAGGCATTAACGCTTGATAGTCTCATAATGTTGCTTTCCTTCTCTGCAGACCTGTCCAACTGCAAGCTCATCTCTTTCCCCGACGGTGTGTTCAAGGTCCTGAGGAGCGTCTCGGAAAACATCCACGTCATCACGTTGGCTGATAACGAGATGAAGGCCCTTACCAGCAAGTTCTTCACCACCTTCACTCAGCTGAGAGGTAGCGGGCGTTAACTCTTTGATTCTTGGCGTCTGTGCTGCCGTTGATCTCACGTGCTGCTGGCCTCACAGGTGTCGTTACAGAGGTGGTTTACTCTTGTTTTGAAATACGTTGCAGAGCTGGACTTGCGAGGAAACGTTCTCACCAAGCTGCCCGACACCGTGGGAGAAATGGAGCATTTGACCTGCATCAATCTGGCCAATAACAGCTTCTCCATCTTCCCCGATAAGCTCACTGAAATCGCCACTTTGGAGAGGATTAACCTGGAGGGAAATAGCATCACCGGTAATGACAATATATTTAGAGAATGTATATTCTTATATGGCTTGATTTGAGCTGAAGTTTTCTTCTTTTTTTTTCTTTTGTGCCGCAGAAATACCAGTGGAGAAGCTGTCTAACATGCCAGCGCTGAAGTGGTTAAACGTGAAGTCAAACCCTTTGGATTCAAACACTCTGTGTGCTCTGCAGTCTCCCCACAATTTTGACATCTTGTCAACAACAGAGTCCTAAAGTAGGCCTCATAATGATGTTTTACCCACCTATAGACTGCATGCTGTGTGCCTTTAACTACTCCTGTCGGATGCTGCCATGTGCCTGTGAGACAAGAAAACAAAATACTTGAAGATACTTAACGGAAGATATCACAGTGGGTTTACAAGAGATAAGAAAACAGATTGTAAAGATGCTGTCCGCCTTGGTTGTGGCCTCTACTTTCTCCTTTCTGTATGAAGCACAGAGGTGATGTGTGGAGAATGAAATCAATCTGTCTTTATAGACCTATGACTTGATTTTATCCCTCTCTGGAGAGATTTGTTGTGACTTATTTGTGACTTTTGATAGTGTAAAAAAGTTTTTTTTCCAATTAAAGATTTTACACTGAAAGCTGTGTTCATCAGTTTCTCTGAGCCCTGAGAGGATGTTTTCTAAATATCTTTGTTCGAACAACAGTACAGTGAGAGAGAGGAAAGTCTTTACCTTCATTTTCACTGACTGTAGACTAAAGTAATGGTTTAAAAGATTATTAAAACAGTGGTACAAGTTCTCCTGTGGTTCCCCCTCAGGCTCCTGCACAGAGAACTACACATTCAGAAGAGATAGCAGCATGAACTCTGATGGAGCTCTTAAAGTCTTACTCTGTGAGAGAGGCTGCAGATGGCAGAGGCTGCTCCACAGTTCAATGATTCAAAGTATTTTGCTCAGGCTTTTCAAGAATCCTTTAAATAGCGGCACTGCTGAGTTTGGATCACCTATAAGCTGATGTTTGGGCTCACTGCTTTGAGCCTCTGTGGCCTTTCAACAGAGGAGAGCAGGAAGAGGAAGGCGATGTTACAACATCTGAGGCATTCACTGATTACCAGATTGATTTTGTAGCCATTTTCTGTGTGAAAGACCTTTTTAAAAAGCCTATTTTATGGCAGACTTATAAGTCGGCAAAAGAAGAAAGTCTTGAGGCCGAGATAATTTTTTTGCAGAGCAGCAGGCTTACACTGTCACGTGACTGCTCTGCTGCCCGGGCTGTGACCTTGTATCGTGGATCGTGCTGCCCTCTGACTCACTGAGCTTTAATTATATATAACAGAGGAAAAGTGCAGTCATTTTTTCTTCTAGGACACTGCTAGTGTGCAGCCATAGATATTTATCTCTCAATTATGGTTGCACAAAAGTTACAGTTTCTCAAAGTTTCTTGTCAGTTTCGGGGTTTTTTACATGTGTGATGTGTTTGTGTGTAATTAGCAACTTAATTTCTGACACTCAAACAGAATTAGCAGTTTTTCAGCAGCCTAAAAAAACTATGCACATTTTAAACGTGTCATTTTCCACACATTGATGCAAAACACAGCAAAGATGTCAGATCATAGTGTGCTTATATATAATTTCTCCTTAACCCAAGTCTATAATGATGTAAAAAGTTAATTAAATTAGCTACACTGTCAGTAAAATGTAAATCAATCCATGCAATCACACACTTAATTTAGATAAAACAAACTTCTCTGTAAGAGCAGAAAATGAAAGTTAACAGACATTTACACATTATTATACCACACATATATAAATCATATAGCATTTATATATGACACATACCATGTCATGACCATTAAATTGTCATGCTCCCTGTTTTTTTAAATGATGGATTTTGAGGGGTAAAAAATGACATAATGTCTCTAAAAATAGGCCCATAAGTATGTTATCAAATTGTAAAAGAAGTTACAACACGGGGACGCCACCTAATCCTGCCTTGTTAATTGGTTTACAGCTAACGCCAGTCAGCTCCATCTGTTTTTGTCTGAAAAGGGCTCTCGGCTTACAAAGAGGGGAATGGAAAAAGCAAATCACTTCACACGCGAATCAGGCAGAAACTTCACATCCACGCCGCATGAATGCATGTGGCGGCCATGGAGAAGTGGCAAAAAAGCAGAAGAAGAAAGGATTAGCTGCTGATTACTATTCTGAGCTCCCCCTCAGGTGTTTGCTTTACCCGTGTTATCCACAGATATACTGGATGTGATTCAGCAACCATCGCAGGAGCACACACACACACACACACACACACAGAGGCCGGCCTTCACACTCTTCACACAGCAGTCCTGTTGTCACATGCAGCCAGTTGTCAGGACTCTAACTCTCGGCTTAAGCTGCGCGCATGCCCGCTCCCTCTGTCTCAATGACTGCCTGTCAGTCAGGAGCCTCTTAGTCCTCCTGAATTAGCCTCAGACCACAGAGGGAGAGTCTGAAAGCAGCATCAGACATGAGCTACACCACCGAGGAGAGGGGCAGGCCCAACACCCAGGACTACAGGGTGTATTTCAGTAAGCACAGCTCTTTGGATGAACTACTTTATGTGCCTACCTCTATATGTTGTCATAGTTGCAATTAACTTGTAGATATATTTCAGTAAATATTATAAAATCAGCAGTTTCTAGTTCCTCACAGCATTTGTTGACTCCTTCTCTTAGAAAACTCTGAGGGCAAATACATCTCTCCATTCCACGACATCCCCATCTACGCCAATGAAGCAGAGGTGAGCGTCACAGTTAATGCTCGCTTTCCGAAAAAGCTGAGCTGTGTTTGCACCATTTGGAGTAGAAAAGCTTGTTGCTTGTCTGCACCAGCCATTTGCAGTTTCAAAAGCGTAGTTGTGTGCTCCAGATGACCAGATGAGTCACGTTAAGCAACACTGAAAAAAATCTGTGCTGCTTTTTTTTTTTTTTTTTGGTGTTTACCTTTTTTATTCCCCAGGCTTTATTGCGGTTTTGGCTTCAGGAGAGTGTCCAAACCAGAGCCAATTGCCAGATTGTGTGTGGTGGGGAACAGATGCTGTTCTCTGTACCACCTCAGGCCATAATTAGTGTGCTACCATAACTATTTTAAAGTCTGTACCTGTGAATTTGGTGTTACAGAAGGAATACACTGGACACTTACGGTGAAAAAACAGTCACAGGTTCAGAGTCCATGTCTGCATGTTGTTGGTACAAAAATGTTCTGCTTCTGTCCCTCAGTTTTTTAGCTTTACCTTGTCAATGAGGAAGCATCCTTCAAGTTCAGTTTTTCTTACTTACAGTCACTGTTATGTAACTCTGAGTTGTTGATAAATTTCTTAGGAAAGTGTGCAGCAATGAGAATTCAACCTTGGTGTGACAAAAATGTGTTTCTGGTCATCTTGCAGAATATCTTTCACGCCGTTGTGGAGGTCCCACGATGGACAAATGCAAAGATGGAGGTAAATGTTTTGCAAATTATCAATGTAGGTTGATATCAGGCAGTGATTGAAAAAGTAAATAACCAGCCTATAATGTGTAATGTGTTTGGGCCACCCATGTGTCAGATCGCCACCAAGGATCCTCTCAATCCTCTGAAACAAGATGTGAAGAAGGGCAATCTTCGTTACGTAGCGAACGTCTTCCCTCACAAAGGCTATATCTGGAATTACGGAGCTATCCCACAGGCAAGTCCTGCGTATAATTCACACAACAGGGAACTAGATCACTGTTTCACCTGCACCATTCAACGTGTGCTTTCTCTTCATGCAGACATGGGAAGACCCCAACCACAAGGACGCTGACACAGGATGCTGCGGGGACAACGACCCCATCGATATATGTGACATAGGAAATAAGGTGCTGTGACGACACTGGAGAGTTTTAAATCCAACTGTTCTCACCTCTTTTTTAAAAATGTCTTCAATTCTCAGGTGTGCTCTCGGGGAGAAATAATCAAAGTGAAGGTGCTGGGAACTCTGGCTTTGATCGACGAGGGCGAAACAGACTGGAAGGTCATCGTGATCAACACAGAGGACCCCGAAGCCGCCGACTTTAACAGTACGTCTGTGATGGTTCTCAGTCATCCAGGTCGTGGTCATTTTTAAGAGTTTGAGGAAAGTCAGCTGTCAATTTCACGGAAGTCCAGTTTCCTCAAACCCTTAAAATTTTAATAGTATGAATGTCTTGCAACAGAGGCTGCTGGCACTGCTGGGAAACATCAGTTACTCTAAGTTTTAGACTTTTTTAAAAATTTGTTTTAGATATTGATGACGTGAGACGACTCAAGCCGGGATACCTGGAGGCAACTGTGGATTGGTTCAAAAGATACAAAGTCCCTGATGGGAAACCTGAAAACCAGTTTGCTTTCAACGGAGAGTTCAAGGACAGGGTAAACTTTTTCAACTTGTAAGAACAGTACAGGCGTGTGTTTAGACTACAGATACAACAGTTAGTGTGTGTGTCTGATCAGCACTACCTTGTTAATGATCAAAGATATTGAGATATAAAATTCCTTAAGATCTCTGTTGTTATCTACTTCAATTGTTTTCCTGGTATATCAACGCTTTCTCAGAGTAAGGAGATAAATCTGTCTTATGAATGATGTTATATACTGTGTTTTACAGGACTTTGCCATCAAAACAGTCAAGAGCACCCATGAGTTTTGGAAGGCGCTGATTTCTAAGAAGAGCGATGCTGGCGGGTTAAATTGGTGGGTAAAAATTCACACTCACAGTTCAGCTTATGCTCCATTATTTAAAGACAGAACATATGTATGTATTCTGCAGCTGCTCACTTAATGGACTGGTAAATAGCTTCTTATAGCAGATCAGATATTTGGTCTTCCTGGATTTAAGAAGCTCTTATAGGGACCGAATATTGTCTTAAAGCCGTTTCCTGTGTCTTTATCTCTTTCTTGAATCAGCATGAACAGCAGTGTGTCAGACAGTCCGTTCTGCTGCTCCGCTGGGGACGCAGAGGCTGTGGTTAAGTCTGTAAGTCCATAAAATGTTCAAATTTCATATCAGCGGTGTGCCGTATCACACTGCTGATAAGACACACACACACACACACACCCTTAAACCAAACAAGAGGATCGTTATTGAAGTGGCAGAGGACAGAGAAATGCTGAAGGCAGTTTCTTCCTCCTCTCTCAAAACTTAATTTGGCACCATGAGGCTATTAGTTTTTAGTTTTTAGTTGTTGTTTCTTTTCTTTTCCACAGAACTTAATGACTCCAAAACATACTTTGATACTCACATACATTCCTCATGTGTACTTGTTAAGCAAAAGAGCAACGTTTGATGATTTCATTCTTACAGGCGTGCACGTTCGGAGCTGAGGAACCCATTCCAAGCACAGGTGGGTGTTCGTACATCTGTTTTATTGCAGCTTCTCTGTGTTGTTACTATAGAAATCACATATTCTTAATGTTTTTTTTTTTCTCTTTCCTTCAGTCGACAAATGGTTCTACTATGAGAAGTGAAGGAAAACCCTGAGCAGAAGCCTACTTTTACTTTTTTCCTCCTCCATTTGATTCACATCAGAGCAGTTTCTCTGCTCGCACTTTCATGTCCATGTCAAAAGTGTTTGTTGTGTGATTGTGACACCTATTATTGGATGATAGTCTTAAGTTTCAAGTTTGAACATAACAATAAACCACACTAAATCTCAAGGTATTGTTTTGATTTCATTGCCTCTCTTATATGTAATTGTTTAATAGACCTAAAGTGGATAATGTTATACTGATGGGAAACAGACAGAGAGAAAGTAATAATGTTTTACCTGTAACCTTGGAAATGGAGAGCTAAAAAAATGTAACCCCCCCATCCAGTGTTTCATGTGGATGTACAACAAATTACACCACCTTCTATGACCAATTAGTTTTTCTGAAATGTAAAAGCTACATAAGAGCATAAATGAATGGTTATTAAAGCCTCTGGCTGTAAGTGGATGAGCCTCTGTAGACTGCAGTTAAATAAGCACTGTCAACTTTTGCAGCATGGTCACTCTGTTTAATTCATTGTAAAATATCACAGTTTTTGTCCTAATTAGCACTGATCCAACTTTAGACCATCCAATAAATAAAATCCACAGTAAAATATGACATTTTTAAGCTGTTTGTTTGGTGCTGTAATATGGAAGAACAGTTATTGTAAATGATTGATAGAGGAGGAAGATATGAAAAAAGATGCATACTGAAATTAATGAGGGAGAAATCGAAGAGCTGAAGAAGTCAAGAAATGAAGCCGGGGGCGTTAAATTGACTATGTGGGCTGAGAAACATCTGACTGTTGACTTTAAAACAATCAGTATATCAGAGCTAAACCAGACTCTCCGTCAGTTTTATGCCTCTGTGAAAAACTGGAAAGTACTACCTGTGCAAGCATATCACTAAATGTTGTTGAGGACCTACATTGCTTAGCGGAAGAATATTTGTTTGCTCTCAAGAAATTAAGTTTTTATCTTATGAAAACTCGCCAGATAAATTTGGGAAGTGTTTTATAATTAATCAATAAGCCACAAGAGGCTGTGGTTTAAAGGTCCAGACTTCTTTTCCAGTTCTTTCATTTCTCCCTCATTAATTTCACATCTGCTTTCTATTTTTTTTTATCTTCCTCCTCTATCCTGCCCATATCTTCAATCACTCATCCAGGCTTAGCCAACCCAATATATCAGAATTCACAATAAATAAGATATTTTTAAAACTGTTGTTTTGCGCAGTAATGCTGATATAAAGTTGTGTTAACAGAGTATTTTTTTTCAACAATTGCAATCAAAGACCATTAAAATAACGCGTTTTATGAAATGCAGCTCTACTTGGGTGGATGTTTTTGTGAATTAGAATAAATAAATGCAATCAAAGGAGGTATTATTAATTGGAAACCCACACTGACAAAGCAGCTCACGTCTCTTTAACAGCTAAAGGAGCATGTAATTCCTCTGTTAGCCGTAGAGGTGGGGGCGCTACTGCGACAACACCGGATGTAAACAGCCGCATAACAATACCCGAAGAAGAAGCAAAAGGAAGAAGCGGAAGTGTGATTGACTGTTTCCAAGGAGACCATCGATACTACTCATCGCCGAGGAGGTGAGTCTGCTGACATTAAACTTACAACATCATTCACACTCGTCATTTACAACACGCGTTGACGAGAAGCTGTCGGCCCGCCGCTGGCCGCACAAACAACCGGAAGCGTTTAATGGGAGCTAACCTGCTAATGCTAACAGGCTAAAAATGTCTCTTCGTTAAATCTCGAAGAAACGAGTTAAATATGAAAAGAGACATGGCTGCCTCCGTGGTGTTAAAAAAGAGAAATTAAGCTGTTGTGATTCTCAGTTTAGTAAAGATGAACAAACATCTGACACCCTGTTTTATAAACAACATGAAGCTAACCAGTTCATTGATTAATATAATATAATATAATATAATATGATAGTAAATTATACACATTGAAGTCAGGTGATTGGAAGACAGTAAGATTATATAGACTAAAGGAAATGTTAGCAGAAGCCACCTGCTGCTCGTGTTACGTCACGGGTATTTAAAATCACCTGAGTGACGTAATGTGGTGCACAGACACAAGATGGCCAAACACGCATGTAAAATGTGAAATTTACATGTAAGAGACTGTTTGTAGCATAGAGTTCAAACAATTCATGATTTCAATTCAACATTGAAAACTCTGTACCTCTTAAAAGTTTTTCTGTAGATCATGTGATATAACAGTGCTAAAAGATAAGAATATATGCTTAATCTATTTTATTTTATTATTTGTATTTAAAAAACCGTGATCCTTTACATAACTTAAGATTTTGCATAACATTTGCTTATTATGATTTAATGTATTGTTCTATGTATTATAATATTTACATTGATATTTAGTTGGAGGGAAACTATTGGAAACTCCTCACAATGCATTTTGAACCAACACAACAACAACTATTCAATGCAGTGATATGTTATAGTAGTTGTGGCACTTATTATTAATTGATATCTGTGCCATTTTTATAATTAATCAATAAAGTGCTTGATCCCTGAATTTGCAGAAACTTATTTTAAAAACTTGATGCAGCTCTAATCATAATCTGAACTCTCTCTTGTTTCAGTCAAAGTCCGTCAAGATGTCATTTTTATTTGACTGGATCTACAGAGGGTTCAGTAGTGTTTTACAGTTTTTGGGTAAGTACTGCAATGATTTAAGTGTAGTTTAAGATTTTGAAGATCCCTTTCTGTCAGCCCTTTTTCTTTCAGAAAACATTTTTAAAATTGCTTACCTGTCATCTTGCCAACAGACGTGACAAAGCAGAAGTCTGCATCATGGTGTGGATATTTCAGCATCCATTTGATCCATTTACTAAAATGAAATCACAGCAAAGTTAGTTTCTTTTGAATCATACTGCTGTAATAATCCAGATTAATTCAGATGTTAGGTGACTTGGGTGTAAATATTTATAGATTTTGATTCACTAGTTATCAAACTGCCTCTCACTGGAGACAGATGGAGAGATGAATGTTCAGAATCACCACAAATGATCCTGTGGTCAAAATTGCTGTTGTCCAAACTGTTGCCCTTTGCACAAGCAAGAGTCTGGTCTGTTTGTTTCACATTTACAGAGTGAGGCTAAATGAACACCAGATTTATTTTCAGAGCAGACACAGATCAGACAGCTAGTGAATAACAAGGAGATATTTGCTGAATTTGTACTGAAAGTGTACTGGATTTTGGAGCTCACCCAGCAAAACCACCACTGTTATCTTAAAGCAGCTCATTTAGAAAAATTATATAGGTTGGGGTTACATATGGTGTAACTAATGCACATACATTTGTGAAATATTTGATCCAGGTCTGTACAAAAAGTCTGGAAAGCTGGTTTTCCTGGGCCTGGACAACGCTGGTAAAACAACACTTCTGCACATGCTGAAAGATGACCGACTTGGCCAACATGTGCCAACACTGCATCCAAGTAAGGAGTTATTTACTTGTTAATGACAATTCATACCATATCAAATATATAATTATGTGTTATTATGTGTATCGTGAAAAAATCACTCAGTAAAATTAATTTAATCTTTTTCTCAAAGCTTCTGAAGAGCTGACAATCGGTGGGATGACATTTACAACATTTGATCTTGGAGGGCACGTACAAGGTTAGATGCCACCTCAAAATATTATGGATGTGTTGCATGCTAAATTACATGACACCTGGATCCACCATACTGATGAATGAATGGTGCATTTTTTATGATCTGAGGTAATAAAAGATTCTTTTTAATATTCACACATTTCTGGTTAAAATTGCTGTTTTTCTTTTGCTGATAGCTCGAAGAGTGTGGAAGAACTACCTGCCGGCCGTGAATGGGGTCGTCTTTCTTGTAGACTGCGCAGATCACGACAGGCTCACAGAATCCAAGGCTGAACTCGATGTAAGATTAAACTTTACTGTTTGCAATCTTTTTCCACCACACACTGCTGACTGTTGTGTGTTAAACGGCAGATTGATGACAACTGTGCCGCTTTCGTGTTTCCAGGCTCTTCTAGGAGATGAGACCATAGTCAACGTACCGGTGTTGGTGTTGGGTAATAAAATTGACCGTCCTGAGGCCATCAGTGAAGGAGGACTGAGAGGAGCTTTTGCTCTCGACGGTCAGGTTACTGGAAAGGTAGGCATGTCATAGAATTTTTTTTTTTTAATCAGAAAAATAATACAATATCTCTCTTATTGTCCTGCTGACTGTCGTCCTCTTTTAACTAACGTTGTCGACAGGGAAATGTTTCTGTGAAAGACCTGAATGCCCGTCCACTGGAGATTTTCATGTGCAGCGTGCTGAAAAAACAAGGCTATGGGGAAGGTTTCCGATGGTTATCACAGTACATCGACTGACACACGGGACTGAAGCGTAACCAGGAGGGATTTTCTTGACACATTTTCATGAACCGTGACAAAGACTTTTTCCTCTTTGCCAGTGTCAATCAGCCCCAAAATTTCAAACAGTGTTATTAAGAGCATATTAAGAGAATATTCTTTTTTAATACCCTCAGCATTTATTCAGGATTTAAAGGTTTCTATAACTTTTAAAAGTGGTTCATGGTGAGCTGTCCTACGTGTGTTATTAATGAGAGGGTTGTAACAAGCAGTCATACGTTAAGCAGGGACGTAGATATGTGCACATCAGTGTTGCTTTATTTATTATGGAATAGACTGACTGCTTTAGTTGTTAGGAAGTGATTGCAATTAAGGTCTCCATGGTGATTGTGGAGGACAGTTTAACGCTGGTCTGACATCAGATTAAGATGACCGAGTTTAGATTTCAAATAGAGACAAATAACTAAATACAGAAGATTCATTTTGGTTCATGTAATACTGTTGCTACGCAGCCACTGCCTTCAGAGCATATAGCCAAAGATGTATGCTAATGTCTTTGGGATTAGCAGGGAGAGAGATTGGACTTCAACAAAAGAAATCCTCCGAGCCAAGCGCTGAGCCAAAATAACGTCAAATCCCCTTCAGAAATCAAAACAGGAGAAAAGACAGCACGTCCCACAGATGAAAAATATGACAGAGGAGAGCGAGTCAAATTGAACCGCTCACTGATGGCCGTGCTGTGAATAATGTGCTTCTCACGTTCAGATGGAATTGGCTTTTTTTCCTCACAGTTTTTAACAGTTGCATCTTTTCTTTCATGTGATGTCACATGTTGTATTGAAGGCAGCTAAAGTGAAGTGTGTTAGCTGGACTGAAATAATGTCTCCATTATCTTTTTGACTTTGGGGTGCTCAGTACAAAGCTCAAAGATAAAATGTTCACACAGAGCTTTTATGACTTTCAATGGCTGCCCTTGCTTTATTACATCATGAAGGCTGTAATAATGCATTGCCCTTAAAATGTCAAGGAGCAATAAAGTAGAATGACCAATGGTCAGAGACTGTATCAGAGACAATCTTACTCCTCTGTGTTTGAGAGTAGGAAAGAATATATATAGTTCTAAATGTTAACGAAATTAATGACTAATTAATGTTTTATTTATATATTATTATTTATTCATTTATTTTAGAGACAGAGTAATGTTTACTGTATGCATGTAATCAGCATGTAGCAGCAGTAGGCTGTGCTGCAGGAAATGTACTTTTTGACTATCTCAACAGATATGAGAGTGCACTTGCAGAGTCCATGCATGTAAACATGCAAACATTTTTACATTGACCTGTTATAAATGTGTGTCCTTATAATGAGAAGCTGGAAAATAGGTCATTATCCTCCATTTTGTGAATCCTCCACCCCACTTTTACAGGGTAACGGTTTAAATATTCTGTTTATTAACATATGCATTTTGTGACTGAGATAAAAAGGTACGTAGGAAACAGATTTTAAATGGGGAGTGTTTACTGAGATATGGTTTGCATGTAAACAAGCTGCTTTCCTTTGAACAGCGTTCTGTACTATTCACTGAACTCCTGTAAATTATGTATGATACAGATGTAAATGTTTGTACAGTAACTGCCCTTTAGCTGACACTATAAAGTAGTGGAGTTATTTATAACTGGCGATAACTTGAAATAATATTTGCAGCAATTATCTGTGCAAATAGTTTAACTTGAATGACACGTAAAGATTGGTCTATGTAATGAGTGGTATAAATGTTGTAATAAAACCAGCCTTTTTTCACTCAGCTGGTGTCACTCTTTAATTAAATAAACACATTCAAATAATAGTTAAAAGAATATTTTTAGTTTATATAATAGTTTTGGAGAACCAGCATTTTCCATCACTCATTCTAGGGTTTAAAGAAAATACTATTACTATGACTGTTAAACGCTATTAACATATAAAAATCCACATTACATCATTGTCTCAACATCTACACTATATTGCCAAAAGTATTCGCTCACCTACCTTGACTCACATATGAACGTAAGTGACATCCCATCCCTAATCCATAAGGTTCAATATGACGTCAGTCCACCCTTTCCGACAGCTTCAACTCTTCTGGGAAGGCTGCCCACAAGGTTTAGGAGTGTGTTAATGGGAATTTTTGACCATTCTTCCAGAAGCGTATTTGTAAGGTCACACACTGATGTTGGATGAGAAGGCCTGGCTCTCAGTCTCCACTCTAATTCATCCCACAGGTGTTCTGTTGAGTTGAGGACAGGACTTTGCATTGCACTTGGTGATGTGTGACTTGGTTGCAGCTGCTCGGCCATGGAAACAAATTCCATGAAGCTTGAGCTAATCTGAAGGCCACATGAAGTTTGAAGGTCTGTAGCGATTGACTCTGCAGAAATTTGGCGACCTCTTCGCACTATGCACATCAGCATCCGCTGACCCTGCTCCGTCGGTTTACATGGCCTACCACTTCGTGGCTGAGTTGCTGTTGTTCCCACACAGCGAGGAAATGTCACGACTGGATTTGTTGCACAGGTGGCATCCTGTCACAGTTCAACGCTGGAGTTCACTGAGCTCCTGAGAGCGACCCATTCTTTCACAAATGTTTGTAAAAGCAGTCTGCATGCATGTGTGCTTGATTTTATACACCTGTGGCCATGGAAGTGATTGGAACACCTGAGTCTGATTATTTGGATGGGTGAGCGAATACTTTTGGCAAGACAAAAGATCCAGACATAACAGGTGGGAAAGGACCAAAACATCTCAGTTGTGGCTGGATGAGCTTTGTTCTCGAGTGTTGCGCTCTGTGGTGGCGTCCCTCAGGGCTCCACCTTGGAAAATCCTGTTGTCTTTAACACTAAAACTAGTAATTAAAGAGGCTATAAAGATAATTTATCCCATTTTACTTTTTTATGTTTAGAATATATTTAATTTTTTACTTCTGTGTCATCTTGAAAATATATTTTTGTAAATGGAATATAATCTAAAAACACAATAATTAACACAGGGGAAAAGAAGGAAAAGTTCAAAGAAATACAAAAAATGAAAACATTGTTTTGGAAAGAATGGGTGCAGTGAAGGATGGCAAGCAATTTTGTTTGGTTTGTTTCACTTTAACTAAAGTATCATCCTCTGATTAAATGTTGTAAAGAAAGTCGAGGCGTTGAACACTTCTATCTTATGACCCAGTGACGCACAAAAGCTGTAAATCTTTGGAGTAATTTTTGATTCAGTCCTGTCATTTGATGCACAAATGGTGCAATTACGTTTTGTTTTGACGAATCACTGAGATTTTCCTTTCATTCTAAGACGCGGAGGTCTTAGACGTTGATGCTTTTATCTCCAGGCTTAATTATTGTGATGCGCCGTATTGTAATATCAACCAACCGCAGCAAATTGCAGAGCACTGTTTCCAGGCTTTCTACACAATCTAAGATAAGTGACCACATTAGCGCAGTCCTCGCTGCCCTTCACTGGCTGCCTGTCAGTGCTGGAAATTATTGGACTGCTCAAATATATCAAAAGCTTCGGGAAGGACTGGGACAAAGTTTTGGCACCAACATGCTGAAATCCCACTAACTTTGATAATGGCCTTGACTTTTTATTTTTTATGATTAACTTAAGGAGTCAAATTCAGGACTTTTACTAGACTGTTAATAAGATTATACAGAATCACCATTTTCAGGTTTGATCCTCCATACGTCCTCTGACAGTGCTTTCTTTCACATCGTGGACATTAGCGGTGTGTCGTTTGGTTGCAATTTGTTCTTCTAGCATGAGGTGGCAGCTGAGCACCAAAATATCCCCAGCAAACATCCCCACCTGCTTGTCTGAGACTCAGACTGTTTTTAATCCACCGCAGGCGATATGATTGTAAATGATGACAAAATTGTATTCAGTTAATGCCTTGTTAAACATAATCAGATGTAATGGCGGCTATAATAAGCTTCGGCAATCAGTGTTTCACACCCCAGGTGGGAGACCCAAAGGTCATGGGAAAATAGTTCTTCTCCAAAACACTCATATTTACACATCCAGTGCACATTTTATAAGCAAAATAACCCATGCATGGTAGGCTGGGGTGTGAAAATGAGTCAGCTTGTCTAAGTTTAAAATCAGCACACAAGCTAAATGTGAAAATATGGATCTCCTGAGGTAAAAAAGCTGAGCGCTGCAGTCTGCGATACATATCCTCTCCTGACCACCTCCCCACAGTGAGGACAATCAACCCGCCTTTATCTTACGAATCAATTTAATTTCCCCACAGGCGCCTAAGCACAGTGGTCCGCTCTTTATCTTGCAGGATCGCTGCAGAAAAACCCATCATTTAATGCGGAGGAAGATGGAGTGTGACTTGGTGGCACAGCATCCTCAAACTCCACCAAAAGTTCCCTCCGGATGATCACTCTCATCCCCGAAACAGCTAGAAAGGATTAGAGTCAACATACAGTTTGGCTCCAGTGCCTTTATTAGTAAAGTGCTCAGCCTAGAAGTACATTCTTATTTTACTAACATGCAATACTAAAAACAACCAAATGTCTGGCCTACCAATAGCATGAATGGAGACACTGCAACAATATTCTCATAGAAAAAAATTACAATGTGAATTCAAGTATACACACAGAACTTCAAGTAATGCACACATTTCTTTTTTTTTATGAACACAAAATACAGCTTTTCAGGTTGCAAACTCAAAATGAAAAACAGAGTTGTGGCACATTCTTCGACATGATTTCGGAGTTAGCAGAGGGTGGCAGCTAGTGGTTTCTACTGTGGGTGCAGCTGGGGTCATTAAAGTACATTCTACAGGTTCTCAATAAAAGTAATCCAACTGGAAATGTAGGTCCTGTATAGTCGTGTGTATCCGCTTAATTCGTGAAGCATGTTAAAATTTAAAAACTGCTATGAGCTGTGGCGCACCTTTGTCACAAAGGTAGCTCGAACATCGTAGTTACCTGAAGTCCTCTAAGCTTGCTTCACAGATCATTTACACTGGATTTATATACACAGAATCAGTTGGGAAAATCGTAACCAAATTGCGCTGAACTGCTTTGAAAAACATTTTGGGAAATAGGCTTTTATTGTAGACAGATGAGAAGATTAATATCACTTTGTATGGTAAATATTAAGCTGCAGCCAGATGATGCTTCTTGCCACTTGGGGGCAGCGGACATTGACATATCCTCCCCTTTTTCAATTTATACGGGCAACCTCTTCACAAACTGCTATTATTTACACATGCAGTGGTTACAGCACATTATTAGTCATTTGGAGTCATGCTTTTAGCCACCTGGTAAATATACATCCAATATTCACTCCTTTATAGCTTTATTTTTGGTCTCCACCAACCACTGAGGGAAATATCTGCTTCTTTAGCTGTTAGATGCTCCACTGTGTTCACCAGCTGTCTCCTAAGTGTGTGTGTTTGAAGTTTGATGCTGGGCAGGTAGTGTACCATACATTTTTAGAGCTTTTTTCATTGAAAACAGCTGCCTGCTGTGGCCAAAAACAACGCTATGGGAGCTGGGAGCCAAAAACAGTCAAATTGTGGGCCTGACAGCTAAACAAGGAGCCGAAACTTGTAATACAGCTCCATACAGCCGAGGGGAGCTGCAGATGAAGGTGATAATTCTGACTTCATATTGTCATTTCATATATCGTTATCATGTAATATCGATTACAGCTGCTTTAAAGACTGAGACCAGCACCTCTAAAGCTTATCTCATTCGTTAACACATGATATCTAGTTTGTTTAATCCATGCAAAAACTGGATTTTTTTTTTTATACAAGGTGTTATGTGTTGGGACTATTTCTTTTTCCAGCGCAGTGACTTCACAGATAATCTGCACATAATGCTTCACAAAAGTCTGTTTTCTATGCATGTAAAACAAACAAGATATAGGACGTTAATTGGTGAGATTTAAAAGCTTTGGTGGTCCGATTTGTTCACCTTTGGACCAAGCCAAGCATCTGTCTCCCCTTCTTTCTGAGCTTGATGCTAAGCTAAGTTCACTGCCTCTAAATTTAAAGCAAGAGGAATCAAGTTTCTCATAAAACTCTTGAAGAAAGAGAGAAAGCAAACAAGCGTATTTCCCAAAATGTTGAACTGTTCCTTTAAATTCGGATCTCTAGTCATTCCAGTGGGATGGCGGCTCTAATACTGAAGCAATTGTTCACACGATACAAAAATTACAGATAATCTCTATATGCATAGATGGCGGTCAGACGAGATAGGAATTCTGATGGACTTTAGCTACCTATGGCGCAGTAGTCGGTGGGTCCTGCTTCTCAGGACGGCAAAACAAAAAGCTCCGTTGCTCAAAAAACAGAGAGGAGAATGAAGCAATTACACATATCTAAGACAAAAAAACTGGTCATCGTCTCATCCCCCTGGACCAGCACCACATATCCCACCAGGATGATACACAATTCCATGCCTCCCCAGCCCAATCCCAAAATCTTTTTGCTGTAAGGAGAGAGCCATCCCTGTAGATTTTTCAGGCCTGCAGCTGCGATCCGGCTCTCTGCGTGGGGTCAGACAGTTGTTACCAGATGTATCCTCCGTCGTCTGCCTCGCCCTCCTCCTCTTCCTCCTCTTCCGCCTCCTCTCCGTTGTCCTCCACCTCCTTCTCCTCCTCGTCCTCCCATCCCACTCCGCTCCCGAAATCTCCAGAATATCCTGCCACTTCATCTGGAGGAGGAGGAGGATGATAAATGTGTAAGGAATGATTTTTCTGTTAAAACTAAAACAATTAGCTGATTGATTGGTTAGCTGGCTGACAGACTATCAAGCAAAACTGCCAGACAGGATTCTCTTGGCCTCCAAAATGTGAGGATTTTTTTTTTGTTTTAATGGCAGATATAATTGTAAATGGAATAATATTGGGTTTTACACTGACAAAACAAGGAATCTGAAGACGTCCCCATGTGCTTTGAAAGGTTGCAGCAGGCATTTATCACTTTTTTTCTGACTCATTTTTCAGACGAAACAAGTAATTGATTAATCAATAAAATAATTGTGGGGAGTGGTTGTTAACCACTATAGCTATTACTGTCAGCCCTCTTTCTGCTGCTGACATCCAACACAGGGTCTGAATGGGTGCAGCTGCTTTTCTTACCTTCAAATTGTTCTTAAAACAAGCAGGAGAAAAAACTACAAATGTTCTTGTACATGTAGTATTATAGCCAATAGAGATCAGCTTGTTTTGAGAATATTTTTAAAAACATTAAAGAATAAGGCACTTAAATCAAGGAAGAATTAACCTACAACAAGTTGATCTGCATCAGACGCAACTCGTAAAACTCGCTGTAAAAATCATATTTCATGTTTTGTCATTTGCAGAATTACCACATTAGAGGGAGATTTCTTCCTGCTGAGTGCAGTGTGAGAAGCGTGTTCGCCAAATGAACCCCCCTCTTACCGCAATCAGGGTTGCCATGGATTCTGGAGCCCATCATCTCTCCTCCATGCTGGTCGACGCACCAGCACTCTCCCCGGCTCTGGTCGCACTGCACTTTCCTGTAGTAGCCGTCCTCATCGCAGCTGGGAATGTACATCCCTGCAAAGACGTGCACACACACACACACACACACACACACACGTTTGTTTGTTAAATATTCATACCTTTAGCACACGTCTGCCCCGCGCTAATGCCTGAGATGAGCGCTGCATAAACGAGGATGCCAGCACGCCTTAGTGAACCTGTGATAACACCATCAGTCAGGACGGGGAGGCAGCTTTTTGGCAGAGAGCGCCGCGGAGACAGAGGAAGCTTCCCTGTTTGTTTTACACGGGCACGCATATGCTTGCCGATGTGATTTCATACGGCACGCCGGCGCGCTACCTTCTCCTCATGCCGCGAGAGTGGAATGTGGAAAGGTAGTGACAGCCTCGACGACGGGCCTCCGCTCTCCCTCAGGACACTCTTGTCAAACCCAAAGCGAAGTTCTCTAACAAGCGCCGAAAAAAATCCTCCACCCCAGACTACCGTGAAAACACAAACAATGAGACAAGTGGGCTTCGGGGACTGAAGGGGGGGGACATGTCTCAGGCTTTTGGAGCTGAAGACAGAAATGCAGCTGTGTAGTTGGTTGAGCATGCTGCACAGATACAGTGGTAACCTGCTTCTCATTGAGCCAAACAGGCAGATTTCGACTCTTTCCCAAGGCCGGCTGTGCCCCTTAATACCTCCACCCCCCTCCCCACCCACCCTGCTCCTGCCTTATTAGGGCCTAATCCTTGCTGTGTGTTTGTGATCTCTTAAATGAGCCTCCTCCAGCTCCTCGCCTGCTGCTCTAAAGCGCCGTGTTGTTACGTAAGATCACCCAGGGACCTGAGGCGTGTGCGGGGGGGGGGGCACGTGCCAGCCAGACGGTGCAGGTAGACGGAGCACTGTACCTACTGTATGCAAAGGCGGTGTTTAAGCATCTTCAGTCAAATATAACTCCGAGCTTCACACCGCTGCTGTGAGAAATGTATTTACCAGGCTTCTTCTTGGACGCCTCCTGCACTTGGATCCTCTCCAGCTCAGCGAGGCACGGCGGCTCTGCAAGAATCAAACAAAAGAGAAGTGATGACAGACAATACCTAAAGCTGCTCTCCCCAAACTTCATCTCAATCAATGCTCTTCATAATTACACTTTTTTTTTTGCTGCATTGATTTGTTTAAGAAGTCTTATATTTCATCCCTTCGGAGCCCGATCGATTGCGGAGGGCTTGGGTGAAAGAACATATGGATGTAGCCTGAGAATGACATGGAAATGAGACGCCCCTCCAGAACAGATAGGAACTGAAACAAAAGAAGAGAAAGACACTGTGTATCGACCCCAAAGGCGATTATCTTACCAGTCTACTTTTAAATAACAATTTCTTCTGTGTGATGTGTTTTCAGAGCCTAAAGTCACAAAGTGAAATGCTTTTTTTAAAATATGAGTATGTAATCATTTCTATATGTGTTGCATGATGTCACCTTGCAAATCATTATCATAAAAGCATTATTACTTAATGGCTCAGTGTGAAGCGGTTTATAAATACCACCAGCTAGTAATCAAAAATTGATTAGGGAGCCGGTGTAATCTATTGCATGCAGGTTAAATGCCTGATCGATGGGATAATCAGCGTGCAAATGAGGTTACTGCCAGAAGCATCCTGTATTTGTTCAGTAAAGGTCAGAAGGCGCAGATGTTGCTAATGCGCACAGCTGAAATGGGACAGCGAGCGTAGCCTGTCGGAGAGATTGAGAACCTGATCGTTTTACATTTCACAACATGATAACAACACAGATAATGTCGGGAACATGGCTTCAAAAATGAGCTTCACTTTTCCAAATGAATATTCCAGCACACCCAGGGATTCGTTCATGATCTCTTTGATCCTTTCTCTAAACCCAATTCACTGCTTTTATTCCTCAAAAAAACAGAGAACTGTGACCTCAATTGAAGTTTCAAATAATATCAATCCAGACCTTTAACCATGTTTGAATATTCAATAACACATTTAAAAGACCCGCGGCACTAAGGACACAGCATAACCTCAGTAAAACCCACTGAGTATTGTTATAGAGAGTCTGCACCTGATATCAGCACCTACCATCTGCCACTGTGAATTCATGTGTAAAAAATGAACTATTAAAAAAAAATGAAAGATTTCTTTTCCAGAGAGGTTGCATTTATGTGGCTGCATGTTGCACAGAGAGGCGATTTTTACATCCCTGTTGAACCAACACCCGTGTGATCAATGACAAGAGAGAATCCAAGAGGGGGGTTGATTGAAGGGAACGTCTGTGCTCATCGTGGACCGTTCAAAGGGAACACTATGCTCAAGCAGAAATGTACCTGACACCAGATCACCTGAGGCCACAGATCTTTGACTATATGTGGATGATGTCACCGGGTAAGCCATTGTGGTGACCAGAAAATCACCCAGTCAGAGAAAAAAAGCTGAAGAAGGTGTCTACTTAGGTGTAGGTGATTCTTAATTCAGATCATTTTCTGCAGCAGGGTGGACAGACAAAACTTATCGTTGTGAGTTGAGTGAGGCCACGAAGGACACCTTTGATTTGCCAGAAAAGGGATTTTGGCAAACTGTCAGATGACTCAGACAAACGACGTCTTGGCCAGACTGTTCTCAGCAGGGGAGGAGAACTGCAGATCATGTCTGGGAATACTGTTGGACCTCGACAGGCGTCAGTAAAATAGATGAATGGATAGGGAATTCAAAGTTCTATGCAAACTCCCAAAGGTTAAAGAAAAGATAAGCAACAGACACTCTAAGGGTAGTGTTACTTCCCTGGTGTTGAGGTACAAGTACATAAATGCAGTACACACTTTTAAAAGTATTCACATTCTTTAACTTTTTTGCACTGAACAGCAGCAGCCCTGTTTAGCGGTGAAGATGGTGGAATAAAGTCACTAACGTCATTGCATACCCTCTATTACCCTGCGAACTAACCTTGCTATTATTTCACCCATTTAGAGACGTGACTCAAAATAGACTGAGCTCTCTGGAGAAGAGATCCCATCACTCACTTTCTCTCCAGAAGCAGAGGCACCACTCCGCCGTGGAGACCTTCCCATCCTTGTAGCTGTCGCAGGAGTTGAAGAAGGGCCGGATGCAGACCTCGTACTTGTCCAGGTTGATGGCGGCCAGCTCGGCCTGGTCCAGGTACAGGTCGCCGTTGGTGTCCAGCTTTGAGAACATCCATCCGATGGAGTCCTTGCAGCTGGCTACGAGGCTCCTGTCCAGCGCTGTCAGGAATCATTTGCATTTGCACTTTAGTTTCTTTTCTGTTTGTGCAACATTTCCTCGCATAGACAATTGAGTTGTAAGTTTGGAAGCAGCAGACAATGAAGCCGCTTTGTGAGTTTGCTAACCTGAGGCGGTGCCAGCTCCGAGCTTGCCAGAGTTATTCTGCTTCGCGTTTCCATGAAGGAGCTGGAACCAGTCTCTCAGGCGGTCGCCCAGGTCTGCCAGGTCCTGGCCGGTGCAGCTCTCTGAGGGAGCGAAAGAAAAAAAATTCACAACTCTGGCAGACACTTAAAAGCAAACTGACTTGCCTCCCCTAAAGGCGGGCAGGGACCCAGTGCTGCTTCTTATTCCTCTTACTGTTGTAAAGTGAACAGAGTGACAAGAGCAAGTTTCCCCGACTGTAAAGCCATCAAGGCGCACTGATGGATTTTCATGCTGTCATTTACAACCGTGTGACCTGCTGATCAATGAAAACATTACTTGGCAATTAACCATACTGAAAATCGTAGCAATCCAGTAGAAATCCACTTTCAGTTCCAGGCTAAGCAGGCTACAGATGAAAAACAGGAGTAACATTTCATCCTTTTGATCAATTAGCATTTTCACGTGCCTGAGAGCCTGAACAATCAATACTGTTTGGCTGCAATGATAAATAGTGTACACTCTAAATAATTAATTACTACATGATTGAAAGAGCAGTTTAACCACATGGGGGACATTTGGCTAACAGTAATCTCTGAAATTGGTGAGTATTGATCCCAAACATGGAAGCATTGTGTTGATTGGTTCTGTGAGAAAATTCCCCTCCCACTACTCGCTGACTGATTCTGTGTGGCCACCAGTGCATCATAACTTTCTTTTTTTTTTTTTGAGACCTTGTGACTCATGAAAAAGATGACATTGATGCAGACAGGGAGGTGTGACTCCCACATTTAAGATGCACAAGTAAAAGAGGCTGGAGAAAAAGGGCACTTGCCGCGTTTTGCGTCAGCGTTGGTGACGGCAACGGAGGCTGTGGCACAGGGGCAAAAGCCGGTGCACATAACGCTGAGTTCTTTGCCTGTGAGGCAGGCCTGCTGCTCCAGCTTACACTGTAAGGAGAGAGAGATGCAAATACATAATTTATGGGGGTGACCGCAGGAAAAAAAAAAAAAAAAAAGAAGAGATTGCTCATTCAGATGAGACACTGCACTTAGAGGAAGGCAGCAAGAATGAGCTGTCATTTTCCGCTGCCTTCTCATGCAAGGTCAAAATTAAAAACTATACATAAATCAATAAAGAGTCCTGGCAGCGGCCGGTGTACGGTGATGCCACTCAAAACGACAGTCAGTCATTAATCATGTGGCCACGTTGAGCCGGTGCACTTGTCCTCCCGCGAGCAGTGATGAACTGTGCTGGCGCGCTGCGCCCACGTATATGTCAGCGCAGCAGGAAACAGCACTTGACTGGACGCCTCTCATTATTTAAAACGATGACACGGGCACTTTCCGCACCTTTTTCAGGGTTTTTATGGTGGCAGACTCCGGTAATAAAGCAAAAGAGGAATTATGAAAAGGAGAGTGCTTTCAAAAGTGGGGGAGGCGGGTGTGCAGAATCCTCTTTCTTTTACCTCAGAAGCGTAGTTGTGTCCATCGGAGCCACATACAGGTGAAGAGGCAGCAACAGGACAAGGCTTGCAGCTGCCGTGGGCCTCCGGCTGCCCTGACTGCTTCACTCTGAACATGAAGGTGGAAAAAAAGAGAAATTTAAAATGTCAGTTCAGCCAGATTACAGAAAATAGAACATGCAGTGTTAGTTTCCCACATTTTTAGGATATCTGTCCCTGAGATGCAACCCAAATAAAACAGAGGTGAATTGAATGGTGTTTATGGTGCTCACACTGACAGATTGAGTCTACAGATGTGCTAGCAGCGCTGTGAGGCTGCCTTTCAGCCCACTGACGTTTTGACACTTTATTGGTCTCTGTAAAATGTTGACCCGATAACCGCATTCAAGGAAAAGTCAGGGATCACCAAAGTTATTTACAATTAAACATGTGAGGGACAAGAATGGATTTTATGGCAGTTTTCAAGACACATTTCTGAAAATGATAAAAATGTCAACCCGCTGCGAGCGCTGGAGGAAAAGTCAAGGGGTCGTCAAAGTTAGGAGGCTTCATCCTTTGGGGAACAAGAATGTCTGCGGCACTCCATCCAGCAGTGTTGAGATATTTAAGTCAAAGCGGGGGTCGACTGTGTGGCTAAAAGCTCAAAAGCAGCATCTCTTTCAAAAAAAAAAAAAAAAAGTACAGTTTGCAGTGCACAGCTTTCATAGTGACTATTTCTGTTGTGGAAAGTATTTCCAGAGAAAACACTTGGCAGAAAAGATTGTGGATTTTTTTTTTTTTCAGCGAAACAGATAAAGCCCATCTGTCTTCCACAGCAGTCGGATGAACTGCCCACAGAGGCCGGGCCAGCAGAGTACTGCCCTTCTTCTGCAGCATGCTGAGCACTCACCTTCTCAGGCCACATCTTGACTTATCCCTTTAAAAGCAAACAAAAAAAAAAAAAAAAAACAGCACTTGCACTGCAGCAATGAACATGCTTTTAGTTGCTTGTTTGAGATGGATGCACTTCCAATTTTTGACGACGTCTCGCTCTTGTTCCTGTCAAGTTTGAAGGCACTTATTGTAAGCTGCTCCAGATGAGAGGATGTGCAGAATAAATGTAATGTAACGGGACACTGTTGGGGGAGGACGTGTTGCTGTTGAATTTTTTAAATGTACTTTTTAAATTCACTTTCACCGCGCCGGGGTGCTGCATTAGTAAAAACCAAAATTGTCTGCATTGCCTGTTAATATCCGGATGCATGGCTTCATAAAAATCCCCCTCGCCTGCTTCCCTCTCACGCTGTGATTGACTCCATGTTCGGCGAGCGCCTGCATTAGGCTCCGCAGGACGACTTCTGAGGCTCCTACTTAATGACGCTAGGATGGTTTAGTGTGCTTGCGTTCGTGCTTATTACCCATTATTCGACACAGTCGCTCTCATCTCAGGAGCGACTCCGTAAATGAAGCACTTTATTGAAAAAGATAAATGCCTGTCGCAGCAGATAGACTTTGCAGGTAGTAATAATTCACCCCATTAATTCTTTTCAGACTGCAACCCTACTCATTTGTTTTGCAGTCAAAGTGGAATGAATGGGAGAAGGAATAGATAAATACTTTTCACTGAGAATTATTACAGAAAACTAAAGTGCCTGTAAAGGGAGGAGCGTTTGAAACACTATAAATCTCAATATTAAATGTTTTAAACAGCTCAAGTGTTTATGAAATGGTGGTTTCAACATCCTCCCTCTCCTTTCTCCTTTTCCATTGATTAGTCTGTACCATGTATTCTACAGAGGCCATATTATCAACACCAGTAGCTCAGTCAAGAGCTATTTCCATCATGCAGAGTCAAGAACACAATGAACCCCTCATTCAAGTGGTTGGAGAACTCTGTTGCTAAGTGATAAACAGTAGAAAGTAGATTGTTTTGTTTCCTTTTTTAAAAATGGTTTAATGCATGTCGCACTTGGGTAAAAAAAACATATAAAACATCGTCAACGTCAAAACATAAGCGGCAACTAAAGAATGTCGATCATTTCAAGTGAAACCATGCCACTGTTGGAGAAGTATAAACTTATAAATGAAATGCTGAATTTAAAACACTGGCATTATTAGATCAGTGTGCTGACTTCATCTTATTCTGTTACATTTCTCCATGTAGCTACAGTAGTCTTTACTCAGCATTACACTCACTTGCTATGTGATTGTGTGACTACTACACTGACCTTGATTTAGACCAAATTAAATGACTTCATTTGTTCTCCTGAACCACACTGACGTGTTATAAGAGGTGTTACAACGCTGCACTGTCAAAGTCATGTTTTGAAGTGCACGGCCAATAACTGGGGGGCACAATTTAAAGTACAACTTGTTAATGCTGCTTTCACTTCGCGCTGGCAGAATGGGAGAAACATCCTGCTGTCACGACATTATTCCAGCATGGCTCTCCCACAGCTGGCTCTGCAGTCAGATCAAATAAATGGAAATGTAGTCAAAGTTAGCTGAACCTAATGAATAACAAGCTGAGAAAAACATTCAGCACACACATAGAAACATTAGAAATGATTTTGAAGTTTTTACTGGTCACCTGATCAACACTCGCACTTCTTTTAGCTCTGTTTTTGGTCCCCACCAACTCCTGAGGGAAAAATCAGACTAAAACTAAGCTGATCTGTCTGCTGTTTGCTGGGCACGTAGCATGCTTTAAATTTATCAGAGCTTCTTCTGCTGAAAACAGCTGCCCACATCTGGAAAAGACACTATGAGAGCATATTATTACTTGTATTTACAGTGGATAAAATATGACGTGAACACTACATAAACTCTGATTTGATCACATTATAAATACGCACTATCTGAATGTATAAAAAAAGACCAGACGCAGAGTTTAAAGCACACAGCGAAACACCTTCTATCTGAGGAATCTGATCAAAGTCTTTGCAGAAACTTACGAGTCTGCTGCTGTTTTGAAGAGGATTATCAAACGCAGCGAGCCGAGAAGACTTTGTCCACTTTGATCTTTCTTTTTTGCACCTGGTTTCATGACATGTTCATCTCAGTCTGGCCCAACTACTGCATTAAGTGGATGAGTTTACAAACCGATGATCCGTGTCGTTTTAAGTAATTAAACTAAGTAATAGTGGCTTCATTATTAATTCAAACTCAGCCACTGGAGTCCATGATACATCACGCATTGCGTTAGATTATGATGACTCATGTATTAGTTAAGCATTAATTAATCATAAGGTAGCCTTGACATTAAGAGTCACACATTAAGCTCGCATCTCTCTCCTCTGTGTCGAACGGGAGTGTAACTGTTGTGATTTCATGTAGCCACATAGAGGGACGATGTTCGGCAGCAAATAATGACCAGAAAAATTCAGCATCTTATGAGCACCAAAATATCAAATTGTGAAGTTTAATTGCTGCTGAATAATTCATGCTGAGATTTAAATATCACTACATTGATAGCAATGAAATATTTCGCTATAGAAACATCTATCTGAATCTATATGGTCTGAATTTATCAAATAAACTAAAATTTGTGTGATAAAAATGTAAAAAGTCAAGTTGGCTTTATCAAATTGAGACACTTAAAGTTACAACGAGTAGGATTTTTCTTTAAAAAAGAAACCAGCATGTTGACTCTCAGTCACTTACAGAGGTGGGACTCTATAAAAAGTGTGTGGGATCATCAAAAGAGCTGAGGAGAAGAGGCCAACCTTGAATGTTAGGCTTACACACAGCAAATCCTTCTCATTAAGTTCAAGATGCGCTAAATATTTAAGCGTAGTTAAATTTAAACGTTAAATACTCAACAGCGATTAAGCTCACGAGCGACGTTGAAAATTTTTTATGTTCATTATTTGCTTCCGTAACTGTGTGTGTTCATTTTTACCAGCTCCGAAAACCACACAGTTAATTAGTCATTGCTCAGCTGAAATTACATCACCCCTGATTCACGACACTCTCTGGCCCCGTTACCGGGTTTAATCAATAGCTCTCCAACCAGACGTCAAAAGACTGACACACAGCTAACAGCTGGTGACACCGACGCCGCCGAGACGCCTGTCCTGTCCACGCAGAAATCTTCCCGACGGTGGCAACGTGTCCTGCAAACACAAAAACAAGTCTCCCGCTGTCCTGTGGGGGGAAACAGAAGACTCCTCCTACCTGTGCTCCAGTTTCTTGCGATTGACACACATGGCCCTCTGGTAGCCCTGAGCGACGCACACCTTATGGCGGCTGCACTTCACGTTCTGGCACGGATCCTTGGTGGTGTCCACGGCTGCAAACACAAAGCAACAACCGCTGAGAATCCAGAGGCGTCAATCATAGCTGAGTTTTTTTTTTATTGTTTTGCCATAATATGGTATTTTTGTCACCTCCAGGAGCAAAATACATGGTTTCCTGCTGTTTTATTATTCATCTTTTGACAGGGAGCATGTGTTCAGCAGATTGAGAGCGTGTGCCATCGAAAAACAAACAGAGGAAAGCAGCTATTTTATGTGCTGTGTAATCAAGGTCTGTATATTTACACCATTTAAAATGATCTCCCGTGCTCACAGAGCTATCCTTTACACAGGCGCGTGCAATAAAAATCATGAAATGTGCAATGAAAAATATTCTAGCAGTGCGCACAAATGGGTGCATTGATTTTATAGTCAGCGCTACTGCAAACATGGACGCCTGGCTGTCATTAGCGAGGCAGCCCGTCGTCAATAGCGCTGCCTGCAGTCTCCAACGGCTGTCTCTGATTGCGAGACAACCTGACAGCACTGATTGAGCATCTCTTTCTCTCGCCTTGTCACATCTCACTTCCCCCATGTCAACTTATCACTGTCTCTCCCCATCTTGCCTTTTCTCTCTCCCTCTCTCTCTCACACGCAAACACACTCCATCTTTGTCTCCCACGTTCGCTTTCTTTCTTCCCTCCCCACTTGTCGCCTCCCTCCCTCCCTCCCCTGCATCTCTCTCTATCTTTGGAGGCTTGAACTGTTCAATGCCAACCTCTTTTTTTTTTTTTCTCACTGATGACTGAGATGGAAATAGCTACGTGTCCTCCAACTTCCGCAGCCTGTGGTCAATGCCATCCGAAGCTGGATGTCACACCGTCCCGGTCCACTTCCCGCCCCGCCGGAGAGGCCTCGGAAAAAACTCGCAGGCTCAGATAAATTTAAGAGTGAGTGGCAAGCGCCGGTCGCCGAGAGAAATTTAAGCTGTGAAATCCTGAGTCAGCTCTGAGCAGCTGCTTTGTAGTCAACACGGTCAACAGACGAGGTGGCTGCCAGCCAGATCCCTGCGAATCCTCAGACTAGGTGATTCTCTGATGCTTTACAGCGGGGAGGTATGAGGGAACAGTGCACTTTTATGGAATCAGTGGATGACATGACAACTCCGAGGGAATCCAAAAATACTTGCAGAAAAGCTGCGTGCCCGAGGTGTTTTTGTTCTATGAGAGAAAGTATGAGACTAGACTGTTTCAGAGAGACTGGAGCTCGTAAGGAGGAGAAGTCCTGCGCCACTTCCAAGCTGACTTGTGATCCACTTGTCTCTCTTCCAGAGTGCAGTTTTATTGATTTATTGTTTTTCTGTTTGGATGGCATGATATCGCTCTTCTTTTATCATATTCTCATTGCTTTATCATTCTCAAGCCATTCTTTGCTACATATTTGATTGTTGTTAGCGTATGTGTCCTCGCTATTTGCGGCTTATGTCGTTTGTTACTCATTTCATTTCTTGGTTTTATCACAGTATATATATTTTTTTTCACTGAATTTTAAAGCAGTCTGACCTCCTTGTATAAAAGGTGATATATAAAAATGTAATTTCTGTTATACCTAACTGCACCATTTGCGCTTTGTATGTTACGCTGTGACTTAGTTACAGTGTCTTACACAATCTTATGGGAAAAGTCAAATTAACCCAACACCTACACAAACAAAATCTGCTCTCTGTGTGCAATTTATCCATCAAAATCTCAACAAATGTTACTTTCCTCGTGGGGGTTTTGGAATAAACAGCTAAAATCTGCAGAAAGGCCTTACCAAATGTCAAGATGACTCCCATGTTGTTGTTTTTTTTTAGCTGCGCACCATGCAATGTCACTGCTGTGCAGGCGGTGAAAAAAGGGCATCTTGTCAGCGCAAGAAGGATTATTAGACTCTTTAACGCTGCAAAATGTTTTAACATTTCCACAGATTTGTTTTGGAGATCTGCATTTACATGAATAAAACATTTGGCATGTTTATCACCCAATTAACTATCAGTCCCTATAGCAGATGCACATCTGGATACAAAAGCAATTAAAATAACAGTTTAGAGGATTGTTCTGTACACAGTATTAAGGTTTTGTTAAATATTAGTTTGTCAGAAAGGCTGAATCTTAACAGACTATGCTTATGACCGCCTAAAATCTACTAAGAAGTAGAACAATAAAAAATATGAACAGAAAATCCCACATTCATCTCTATATACCCACTGATTAAAGAAACCCTGCTCTCTATGTAAAAATACTCCAAAGTAGAGCAGAGCTTCAGCTGTATCAGTGTAAAAATAAGCCAGCAGCTCCAAGAAATTCTTGACCCATATTAAAGGCAACAACTAGTAGATAGTTTAAGAAAAGAAACTAGTATCAGTGAAATGGGACTGGGATTATTTTTCGCCGTCTATCGTTACTGAATTGAAGCCCGTTTATCTAAAACACACTTCTCAGTGGGGAAGAAACTCATAAAAATATAAGACATAGCATTTAAGTTGCACAGACTTACTCAGAGACAGATAGCTGGAACCTGGCAGGGCTGAATGAAACTTGAAAGCCGCTCCACATAAAAGCTTTTGTGACCACTTGACTTTTATTCACTTCGTCTGTTCAAACAGGTATTCTGCTCTTCATCACGGTTTAACCCCCGCGGCTGAACAGCATCCACACTGCAGCGCCGATGGTGCACTCGTCTGCTATTTCTCTTTTGATTTAAGGCTTCAAACATGCCAACAATCACTCCCGACCTGACAGCGTGCACATTATTCTTACAGTTTCTTTACTTCGTCGCATATGTTCCCACATGCCTCAACGGATCACATCAGTTCTCTTTAGTGAAACTCATCATTCAGGTTTTCCTCAGGCTTTCTTCTGGTTTATCTTACCGAGACTGTCACAGCACATTTTGTTGGTGGCTGCTATCACAGTACGAGGCTTTACATTTCATTTCTTTAACAAAGGTTCCAGTCATGGACCATAAATTTTCATGACGCCAGGGGACCCATAGTCTATGGGTTTTCTACCAGCGATGTAATATACCTTAAACTATTCCCGCTTTCTTCTGTGCCATCTTATTATTTTTCGGCCACTGAGCAGTGGCTGTACCTGCCGTCCGCTCACACAGAAACCAGCTTCAGTCTGTGCAGCGAGCCGTGCACCGCACAGGCTGAATATATGAGGAAGAATCAAATCAAACCAGAGAGCACACAGAGAGCAGAGACAGGTACCAGGGCTCTAAAGTCTTCTGTGTGAGTGTGTGTGTGTGTGTGTGTGTGCGTGTGTGTGTGTGTGTGTGGTAGTGTGTGAGTTTAATCACAGAAAATATTGATCCAAATCCAGATAAAACATATTCATAGTGAGACAGAATCCCTCAATATGATGATGGTGACTGTTACGTGTTACGTAGGGAACATGTGGCAGTGTGCTGTCTCCTCCTCCCTTCTCTTGGTGAACAGGGCTGCAGATA